>CABHPR010118111.1:0-47098 GCA_902168415.1 Peromyscus melanophrys
TTTTTTTTTTTTTTTTGGGTTTTTCGAGACAGGGTTTCTCTGTGTAGCTTTGCGCCTTTCCTGGAGCTCACTTGGTAGCCCAGGCTGGCCTCGAACTCACAGAGATCCGCCTGCCTCTGCCTCCCGAGTGCTGGGATTAAAGGCGTGCGCCACCACCGGAATGCTGTCTTTTATCTAACCACCAGCCATCTTCCTATAGTCCAGGTTGAGCTGGGCCTAGACTCAAATTTAGATGGAGTCAGTGGGCCTTCCCTTTTTGAGGGGAGATGGGGTACCTTTTGGATGTGACATGTATCATCACAATTAGATGTCTGGTAGTTATACTATCATTAAATAATATTTATAGTCAAGATACCAGTGCTAGGGTAAAAGGCTTTGCAAGAAGTACCCCTTACCGGGGAGCACTTGAGGAGATGGAGACCTCATTGTACTACTCATTCCAGAAACAGATTTGAGTTAGGTCCAGTGGAAATTCCAATTCCCTAAACTCCAAAAGGAAGTCCAACCTCCCCTCCCCTAAACTTCCTCCAGCTCACAGGCTTCTCTCTTCGCAGCTACTCATTCTCCTTATAACCCTGCTATTCTCACTATGTTCTCTCTCTGCTCTGCTTCTCTTAGTATGTTTGCTCTCTGTTCTCCATGTCCTGCTATTCTCCCCTCTCTCGCAGACAGCCCTGGCCATATCCAGTCTGCTTCTCTCTCTCTCTTTCCTGGACTCTTCTAGATACCTCTGGCTGCTCTGTCTCTCATATCTACAATAAAAACCTTCTCCTTAAACATACCATGGAGTGGTCACGTTGTCAGTTTATATAATTTGTAACTTGTGCACACACACTTTTATGTTCATTTCATTTAGCAGAACACACACAAAATGTATTACATGCTGTTGCTTAGTTTTATGAAAAAAAATCTCAAAGAGGATTATGTGCAGGATTGGAGATGTAGCTAGTTGGCAAGTGCTTATCTAGCATTCACAAAGCTCTGGGTTTGATCCTCAGCACCCCACAAACTTGAGGTGGTGGAGCACACCCACACCTGTAACCCAGCACTCTGGAGGTAGAGGCTGGAGAATTAGAAGTGCAGGGTCGTTCTTGGATGTGTAAATAAAGGCCATCATGAGTTTATGAGACCCTATCTCAACAAGGAAAAACGTAATATTATATTCATTATCCTTTTGGAAAAAGGATTAAATGAAGATCATGAGATTGTGTAAATATGAAGTCATAGAAGACATTCACTATAGTTTTTTTTTTTTAAAATAAAGATCACACTCAAACACTTTCCTAAGCCTTGTCTTACTGAGAAAAATAATAAAAGCAAAGTAACCAGAAAGAGGTCTTATCTCAAAAACCGTTTCTAGGAGTGAACCAGTTAAGAAGCCTCGAGCCTGGAATGGTAACACATGCCTGTATAATCCCCGCACTTGGGGTGGGGGGTCAGGGCAGAGGCAGGAGAATAACTTCAAGCTCTAGATTAGGCTGGTCTACATAGAGAGTACCCAGACAGTTAGAGCTTCATAGTGTGAACTGTTTCAACCATTACCTCCCTTCCAGGTGAAAAACAAAATTTCTTCTGTTTTATTGTTGTTAAGAAGGATGTCCCATTGGCCTGAAGTCTGATGACAGAACATGGATAAAGGCATCTGGAATGTTGAGCCCTCTTACCTAGGCCCTGGTGTCTGGGCTATTAAACACCAAGCGCTCAGGTGGCACCTAGAGATCTAGTTGTCTTTCGGCTTTCCCTCCTGTGGAGATTTCTGCACAGATATTCCTTCTACACCCCAAATCATTGACTTCTCCTGGAAGGTAGAATCAAACACGAGGAAAGCCACACGCTGGTACACAGGGCTGGAAAAAAGACAGGCAATCACATTGGTTCCTATATTATTTATGGAGTCCTGAAAAATACAAGAATATTATAAGATCCTGGGTCTTTGCTCACACGGGTGTGCTAGGGTTAAAAGGCTATGAGAACTCTGCCATCATTAGGTCTATCTTTCCCCTAACCTTGCTCTGGGTCTAACTCTTATTACCTCCAATTCATAGCCGAGCAAACTGAGGCTTACAGAGTTCAATAACTTGCCTGACATCATACAGTAAATAAATATCAGTGTCAGCAATTTGATACAAACTCTACCACTTCCTATCAAACTGGCCTAGACTACATGCCGCTTAGGAGAAGTATCGGGGTCTTCGATGTTTAGGGACAAGAAGGTCAGCTAAGAGCCGTGGGTAAGAGAACAGCTGTGACTATGCTCTTGTTCGAGCAGAGCCCTTTCTGGACTCTGGGCCTTGTGTCCTAATCTACTTATCATTGGGGATCTTTTGACTCTCAATTTCTTCTAGTCTTCCCTGTCTTTGTAGGAAGTACATAATACTGACTTTAGGCTGTCTCTCACCTCTTCCATCTTTGCCTCACCAAGTCCTTTGAAAAACCTCTCAGGCCATGTTTTGTCACAGGCCAAAGACTGAAACTGATGCCTATTTCATAGTCTTCTAAAAAGACATCTTGGGCCATTCACATAACCCTGCTCTCTTTGCCCTGGGTTACATGCCAAGGCCCCACAGACCCTGCTACATCCACTGTCTGTTTTCCAAAGTCCTGTTGTGGGATATTTTGGTTGCACTCTGACACTCCTGAGACTGCCTAATAAAGTTATACTTTGAATCAGAGGGCAGAGCCAGTGACTAGCTGACTGGAATTGGCCATAGAGAAGCCAGCAATTTGGATAGAGAAGATACACAGGAAGGAAAGAGCAGAGACTAGAGTCTGGGTTCTAGGACGAAGGAAGAGATGCTTCTCTTGTGATGTCTTTGGTCAAAGCAAGGTCAGCTAGTTACTACTCAGCCTCTCTGGGCTAGCGGTTTTTATCCCAGCCTTTGACTCCTGAGTCTTATCAATAAATAGAATGATAGAGACTTAATTTAAACCTACATATCACGGCCAGAGTCCCGCCAGACCCTGAATGGCTGGCAGGGCACTGACTGAGGGACCGTGGGACCACAGACAATAATGAAGATATCAATAGATTCATGTGCAGCTGCTAAGCCAACAGAAAAACAAAGTCCTTACTTGAGATCTTTGATATAGCTTTAATTGTTCCTCGAGTGATCAATGTATGTGAAAATGTACATTGCCACTCAAAGCACCCGAAGGTCTAAGTTTGTGCTCCTTGTAATAAAAAATTTACATTACTAAAGTTTCAATTTTAAAGGTAAGTGTAGCCACCAAAGCATGTAGATGTCTACAAATTAGGAGCCCAGGGACTTGTGTGAGCTAGGCTAAGTCACAGTGCTGGTGTGAGACTGTTTTCTTATCTATGAAATGGTGCACACGTCAGTTCAGAATCCCACTCAGGACCAAAGCAAATGTTCCCCAATGCTGCAGTCTTAGTGACTGACAGTTCTCAGCTGAGTCCTTCTTCAGGGATGTCTTCAAGCAGTCTTTACTGAGACCAACCCACATCTAGAAACTAGTCAGTTGGTGGATAAAACAAATCTAGTCCTCCCCGTTTGGAACAGATATGTGGAAGTGAACAGAAGCCTTTACTGCAACTGAATCCAAAATCCCACTTCTGCTCAGGCCTTCCTTCTTACACCACAGGCAGTGGCTGGGTTTCCAGCAATCCCTCAATAAACTTCCTGCAAACTGTCACGTTTGGGACAAATGGTGTTAACATACTAACACTCACACTGGCCTCAGGCTTTCTCAGCATAGCAAGTACCTGACACAGAGCTCAAGCTGCTGGCATCCTGTCTCCTCTTAGCCCTTCTCACCCACCCACTACCCTAAACCTCCCCAGCCCAGGCGCTTCCCTTCCCTCAGCTTCTCATTCCTACACAGCCCTGCCATTTCAGCCAAGAGCTCTCTCGGCTCTTGGTTCTCTTTGCTCTCTTGGTCTGCTTGCCCCCATCTCTCTTGTCCCCATCTCTCCTGCCCCCGTCTCTCTCGTACCCATCTCTCTTGCCCCAGTCTCTCTTGCCCTCTCTCCTCATGTGGCCCAGTTCAGTCTGCTAGCCGTGTTTAGTGTACTACTTTTTCTCCCTGCTCTAGACTCTTCCAGATGCCTCTGGCTGTCCAGATGTCCCTCTTATCTACAACAAAAATCTTCTCCTCAACCACACCTTGGAGTAGTTGTGTTCTCGTATCACTCACGAACAAATCTTCATTCCAGAGTCTATTGTTTGAGAGTCTGACCTAAGATATCTCACAGAGTTTGGGGGTAGAAATATTAAACCAACAGTGTATAAAATACATCATTTTATTGCTAGTTTCCTTGTCTCCCTTTTTGATGGAGGCCCTCTCGTGGCAAGCAGTGTCTTTTTTCCTCACACCGGATCAAGACTCTTTTTGGTTTACAAATAGTTCAACACATTCTCAATAAAAATCCATTCATTCCCTGGTGGGAGCCACCGAAAAGGTTAAGCAGGTGAGTGACTTGTTCATATTTTTGTATAAGCTGAAAGTTTCAGCACCAGATGTATACACTGACAACATGACTGCCCCATAGTGTGGTTAAGTAGATTTTTTACTGTAACTATGAGGGAGAGAACAGCCAGAGCTATCTGGAAAAGTCCAGAGCAGAGAGAGAAGGTGGCAGACTGTACATGGCCAGCAGATTGTGCCTGGCCGAGAGAGGAAAGAGAGAGGGAGAGAATGAGAGAGGAAGACAAAGAGAGAAAAGGACGAAGAGAGAGGAGCAAAAGAGAGGGTTATAAGGAGTAGCCGTGGGGGAGAGGAGCTCCTGAGCTGGAGAAGTTTACAGCTGGGAAGGAGATGAGAAGAGCTAAGTACTTGTGATACCACAGGGGACCAGAGGCCAGCATGAGCATTGATGTGCTAATAGGCACCACAGACAGCCATTTGTCCCTTCTGCCAGTGATCAGGGAACTGGCTCCTTTGACAGAGGGGAATGAGCTCCATGAGTTCCTGAGCAGTCCTGGCTTTTGTCTAACCACCAGAATTTGGGAGAGTAGAGGTTCCTTTAGATCTGTCTTTGCTTTAGGGAAATTACTTTGGCCACAGTGATAGAGATTTACATAGAACTAAAATCCAGGAGAAATAATGTTATCTACGCTGGAAGAATTATTGATCTAACTCAAAAAGTGGCCATTGGGTGGGAGAAGCTGTCCACAAGAGAGTTATTTAGTATGTAGACCTGGCAGTTGTATGCAAGGGAGCACAGAAAGGAAACTGCAGGCATGACCACTCCATGGTATGGTTAAGATGAGAGCTTTTATTATGTCTAAGAGGGAGAAAATATCCAGAGGCATCTAGAAGAGCCCAGAGCAGAGAGAGAATGAAGTAGAATGAACATGGCCAGCAGACTAGGCATGGCCAGGGCTCTCTATGAGAGAGGGAAGAAGAGAAGGGTATAGAGAGTAGAGACCATAGTGAGAGAGGCAGGGGCAGAACGTAGAGAAACCATAGTGAGAATAGCAGGGTTATAAGAAGAATGAGTAGCTGCAGGAGCGAAAGTCCAGGAGACTGGTGTGGGAGCTTTGAAATGTATGACAAGAACTTGTGAGTAGGGACTTGGGGAATCTGGAAGCCAGCATGGACCTCGATATTCTAATAGATTCTACAGGTATATGTTAATTGGAGAGCCATATGCCCCTTTTTGCCAGAGGCAAGGGAAATGATTCCTTTTGGTCAATGAGAACCAGCTTTACCAGTTCCTGAGGAATGCTTGCTTTCATCTAACCACCAGAAATCCTCCTATAGTCCAGGTTGGGCTCATTTCTGGATATTTGAACTCCCTCTTAGAGTTTGGGGAATTTGAGATTCCTTTGGATCTGGTAGCAGGATTTGAAGTCTATTTGGGTGTTGGACATGAAGGATGGTAACCTGAACACTATGATCTTTAGATGTGAGGGTTAGTCTCCTGGCAAATGATGATGCCCTTCTCTGAGAAAGGAAACGTAGAAGTAGAGAAAAGTTTGGGGCAAAATTGGGAGCAGGGACTACAAGGTCAGTTGTTAGTTTGAGGTATGTTTAGTGGAAGTATTTACAATTTGTCTAGATGGAAGGTTCCAGGAAGCATTTGCATATATAGACTGACTTTAAGAGGAGAAGAATAATTTAGAAGCAAACCCCAAAAATATAACAATCGTAAAATTCACTTTTTTTTTAGTTCTCCCATCTCACTCTGAAAAAACTAAGACTTCGACCCTAACACCTTTAAGGGACTTACCACGAGGTCTGTTTTTTGCAAAGACGTGACCAGAAACCAGATCTCTTGGGTTATGACAGTGTACCCAGCTCCTGGTTAAGTTCCCTTTTCTCTATCTCCTTTCTTCTACTTATCTTTATGCCTACCAGTGTAACAATGTCTGACACAGAATATTGTTAAATGTGTTTGTTAAATGGATGCAATAATTATACCTATTCTTTGTGGGTAAGGTTGGTACCTTCTATAAACATCATCACTGGAATTATATTTTAGAGGCATCTTGGAAGTCATCAGACCCAGGGAAATCCAATTTAGCCACCAAATTTGCATCTTACCTCTCTCCACTTCCTCTAAGAGCAATGTCTCTGTTGTTCAGGTCACAACCATGGGCTTTGTGCTAAGTCCTCTGATATGACTGGGAAGATTGATCAAAGCAAAGATATTGAAAGAAATGATTTGGGGTACAGAAATCACGCAATCAATTCTGTCTTATTTTTCACTTGGAGCTCGCCTTGAGTTAGTCACATTGAAGTCCTGAACCAGGAAGAAAGAAAGTGTCTGGGATAGAAGAAGGCAACATACTAGTTAAGCATTTGCTGTAGGCTACATCTTGCATTGCATGATTTAGTGGGGTCTTCCCACTTAAGATTCATAAAAAGATCATTCACATGTTTTCCACACAAGGAAAGTTTTTTTTTTCCCCTAGAGTTTTACAATTGGCAAATGGCAGTTTTGGAGGATAAAGCCCAAATTGTCTGACTCCTCTATGCCATTGAGCCCATGTTATGCAACCTCCTAGAGGTTTCTAGTACCATTCCAAGTGTTAGGTATAAGCCTGGAGACCAACGTGCCTATTCTGGAGCTTTCTCTAGAAGCCAGTGAACTTGACGATCTTGTCATCCTAGCAAGCCCCATAAAGTTCTAGGATTTAAGAGAATCCAGGGTACTCTTGTGATTCAGGGGATGCCCAGTGGGTGTCAGTAAAAGGAGGAATTATCCTTGACCTCTAGCCTCAGCTCTGCTGCTAACTAGCTTAATGGCCTTGGGCAAGCCATTTCTCTGTCATGGTTTTCCAAGACTGAAGGAAATATAGAGAAATGTAAATTTTGTGGGCTTCCCTATTGATTTCCAAGTCTTGTCTTCAATAGTCATCTTTGTCATATAATAGGTATAAAAAGTTGATGTATCGGGGAAAGTGAGTCTCTTTCTCCTAAGAAATGTTTCTCGGTTTTGGAGAATAATTACTTTGAGTCTTAACAAATGAGTAAGAGTTTATCAGATCGGTGATGAGGAGGAGGGGATTCCAGGAAGTACAAAAGCTTGAACAAAGGTACATGTGAGTTCTAAGGAATTGCGAACACAGGAAAGTCGCAGCATTTGGTGAGAGGGAGGGTCTAAGCTAGAAATGAGAGAGGAGAAACCCACAGAAGCCTAGTCATGCAAGGAGCTGTCGGAAGCTTAGGCTCTCTAAAGAGCTTATGTCTCAAGGTTTCAAGCATGACAGTGTGGTAAGCGAACCTGTGCTTTAGAAAGGTCCTTCTGCTCTGTTCCTGCTCTCTGCCAGAGATGGCTGAGAGAGGAGCTCCTGCTCTTTAGAAGGGAAAGAGATGGGGCAGAGCCTTGTCTATTTGCTACTTCTGGTGGCTAATCTTGACTGTCAACTTAATAAGATCTGGAATCAACCAACCCTCTGGACCAATCTCCAAGGCATTTCCAGGAAGAAATAACTGAAAGAAAACGACTCTTCCCTTGAGTGGGTGGACCTTCCAGTGAGTGGTTCCAATATTTAAAAGTCCAACAAAAAACTCCTGGTGCATGCTGGCTTGCCTGGCATTGCTCCTTGGTGGTGTGTCTATTTTCCTTGTTGCCGCCACCATCCTCCAACTAATACTTAACTCCAGCTTCTTCAGCCTTCCAACATAGGCTGAAGATTAGGACAATCCAGGAATATTCAGTAACAGATTGGGACTGCTGAGGAGTCCAGACTCATGGGCTGAGCAGCTCCTGGGTTCTCAGCCTCTCCAGCATGCAGACAGCCATTGTTGAACATCCCAGTCCCTATTTTGAAGCCTTTCTATAATATGCACACATTCCAGACAACCCTGCTAGCTTTCTACTGGTGGATGCTTTGTTCCATTTCCCTCTTCTCCCCTTTCTCTCCTTGTTCCAGCCTAACCTCCTCCCCCCACAGAGGAAGACTCTCCCTATGTCATCCAGGTGGCACATGCCTATAATTCTTCTGCTTGCACCTCTTGGACAGCTGAGGGCACAGACTCATGTCACCATGCCCGGACTTTGCTTGACTGAATTAACAGAAAACTAATCTATCATCTCCTAGTTGATGGTTTAATGGATGTTTAGTTGGAAATGATTGTTTGTCCTGAGAGCCCAAGGGTCTATAAAAGGAGAGTCCTGTATGAGTAAAGAAGAGGACATGGTACATGGGAACACAGCCTCATTTCAAAGGCTCATCAGTGAGAAATGATCAAGGCAGATCATGAATTTGTCTGTCTACCTTTTGACTTAAAAATAATGTCAAACTTTGAGAATATTAAGAAAGTTACATAGAGAACACCCTTACACCAAGACATCGTGACACACACATGTAATCCCAGCACTTAAGAGGTAAAGACAGGAGGATCAGAAGTTCAAGTCCAGCTTCAGCTATAGTAAATTCAAAGCTAGCTGGAGCTACATAAGACCCTTATTTCAATAACCCATTTTAAATAACATCAAAAACAAAAAAATCAACAACAGCAAAAATATACTTTATAACCTATCTACAAATCTGTGAGTTGGCTATTACTGAATATCTGTTCTTTAATGCTTTGCTCCATTTTAATTCTCTCTCTCTGTTTTATAATATGCATGCATGTGGATATATATATGTTTATACATGTGTAAACATACACATATAGTTACTTTTGCCTTTGCTATGAGAAAAGGCTTGACAAAAACAACCTGAAAGAAGGACTTACTTGGGCTTGCAGTTTAAGGATGCAGTCCATCGTCCTGGGGCAGCATGGGGGCAGGAGAGCCTCAGCTAAGGAAGCGGTAGCATGAAGGAGCTGGTTACATTGTATCCACAGTCAGGAAACACAGAGATGAATACTGAAGCTGCACTCACTGTCTCTTTCTGGGTTAGTCCGGGATCCCAGACAGGATGGCGCTGCCCACTTTTAGGATAGGTGTTCCTTCTTCAGTTAAGCTTTTCTGGTTAATCCCTCATGGACACAGTGGTTTTGTCTAAATACCACAAAGTTGATCCTCAAGATTGATCATCCTAAGGCATATGCATATTTTTTCCTAAACTATTGAACTTTATGTATATCATGGCCCTTTATCCACAACTTTGGTGTGAACACTTAGGACAGTCTCTAAAGTGAAAGAGGGAAAACAGGCAGTGTCAAGTTGGTGAGGGCGTGCATTTCAGTGTTGTCATAAGCTGCAGGTCACCTTCAGACACTCTGCATGCGTCTACACCTGCACCAGTGGCACCGGCACATTTAGTCCGCGTTGCTTTTCTCTTTACCAACTGTCCCCCCACCCCCCAAAACGAGTCATAAGGCTTTGTTTGTGTAAGTCCTTCTGGTTGATCATTTCATGATGGTTTTACAGTCCTGGGGGCGGGCAAGGAGTCAGAGCTGCTAGGAGATTGTCTTTTAGGAATTTAGAACGGGTGCCTAGCACAAAATGGAGTTTTCTGTCACTATTGAAATATACAATATTTCAATAAAGAATGACAGTAGTGGAGAAGCTGACTTACATGTTTGCCTTTGACATCTCCTGTTCTTGGCTAGGAACAAACATCTTCTGAAGGGACACAGCCCACTAACATGTGGCTCTGGCAGGCCTTGCCTCTCCCATTCCCTCTGCCTTGCTAAAAACCATTAGGTCTATTCCCTTATTTGGCCACTTCCTCCTCTTGAGGCCAACGACCAAGGCATAGCTATAAAAGTATTGAAGTCCAGCCATCAAAACCTCCATTTGTCTCATCTAATTAGCATGCCCAATTAAAATTAAACACCTCATCCTAACATGGGGTTTCCTCTTGTTCCTTTATAAACTGCCATTTTCCTATGTGCTATGTCTGTCTCCCCTCTATCCAGAGACGGTCCTCTGTCCTCCAGGACAAATCCCCCTGCCCCCTCTCCCTTGTTCCCATCTCCTTATCCTTCATCCTCTATCTCCTGTCTTTGTCCCTTATCCCTGCCCTCTGTCCCTCTGGGGCAAATAAATCTCCTTTGAGAACTTGACCTTGGCAGTCCTGAGCCGATATTTTTCCTTTCATCTTTTTCACTGTCCAATTAGTGCTCAGTCTTGTTATTGGCCTCATAATTCTAATAAGGAAAAAGATCGCAGTTTTGAGGTAAGACTGATTACAGGTTTGGTACCTAGGGTGGGGTGTGACTTGATCATTTGAGAACCACCTCTTGGAAATAAGAACGTTTCAGGGCCGGGCGGCGGTGGCGCACGCCTTTAATCCTAGCCCTCGGGAGGCAGAGCCAGGCGGATCTCTGTGAGTTCGAGGCCAGCCTGGGCTACCGAGTGAGCTCCAGGAAAGGCACAAAGCTACACAGAGAAAACCCTGTCTCAAAAAAAAAAAAAAACCAAAAAAAAAGTTTCAGTCATCACCTCAGAGGGTTCAGAAGAGTGGCTGTTTGGTTTCTGGCATTAACTTTCCTGTGAAGGCCCCAAAGGGAACTTGCATCTGGGAAATTGAAAGATGTTTCTATTGTGAGAGACCTGCTCCACAACCAATAGCTGATCGCTTCTGGAAGATAGAGAGAAATCACTGCTGTAAACCTGGGGCTCCTAAAAGTGTCCTGGAAGCCAATGGCCCTGTGAGGACCTTTGTGGAATTTTTCTGGTACCAGAATCTGGACTTGATAACATATAGGTCCCATTAGCATGTTTATTTACATATCCTATATGGTAGTTTGAATATAATTGGCCCCGTAAGCTCATAGGGAATGGCACTACTAGGAGGTGTGGCTTTGTTGGAGTAGGTGTGGCTTCATTAGAAAAAGTGTGTCACTGTGGGGTGCGATTTGAGGTCTCCTATGCTCAAGCTACTCCCAGTGAGACAGACCACTTCCTGTTGCCCGAAAATCAACATGTATTAACTCTCAGCTCCTGCTCCAGCACCGTGTCTGCCTACATGTCGTCATGTTTCACCATGATGATAATGGAATGAACCTCTGAAAATGTAAGACACTCAATTAAATGTTTTCCTTTATAAGAGTTGCCATGGTCATGGTGTCCTTTCACAGCAATAGAAACCCTAACTAAGACATCCTGTGTATGTCTGTTTTCATTTGTCCCAGAAAAACTCTCTTATCATTTCCTCCTTTGTACTCTTGACAGAAGGTTCTCCATACTGTTCATTTTGATTCCTTTCTGATGAAGAAGTGGAGATGAAGAGTGTCAGAGAGTGGGTATCTGCAGGTTAGAAGCTCTTAATAGATACTCAGGCCAAAGAATATGTGTGTGTCATGTCACTGGGGACCTCCTTGATGCATCAGGGCAGACTGAGTTTATGGGCTAAAACAGGAAAGCTTTAGAATGGTCAAAAGTGGTTTATTCATAGAGAATAACCTTTGTTTTCTCATCAAAGGGATATCGCTGATTAGAAAAGTTAGCTAGAAAGACTTTACCCAAGTAAGGCTCCAAACTGACTTTCTGACATTTTAGTTGATAATTAAAAAAAAAAAATTATTTATTCATGTGTGCACTAGCCCTGGTGTACATGGTCGTCAGAGAACAACTTGTGGGAGTCAGTTCTTGCCTTTTGGCCACGTGTGTCCCAGGAATCAAACACAAGTCATTAGACTTGATGTCAAGCCCCTTTACACTCTGGTCTATCTTACGAGGCCCTCAGTTAACAACATTTTAAAACTCGTTGTAGAAGAAATGTTCATTTGTAAGGGCAGCTCCCTCTTTACTGATTACCTCAAAATAGGGCAAGGCGTTGACTTAAGTCTGCAGAGCCACTGTCCTCTTTTTGCCTTTCTGTTTTCACTGGGCTGTTCCTTAAGTCATTCTCAATGTATAGGTCTTTGGGATGTAAATTTTCCGTGTCATGCCTTCAGAAGTACAGATTTAGGATCAAAGGTTGCTTAGCAACACTATGGAGGAAGTAATCAGATCATTAGTCTAACTTTAAAAAACCTGGGTGAATGGTGAATCTAAATGAAAGCTATAAAATCTTGGTTTTTTTTGTCTATTTGGGGGGCGGGATTTGACTGTGTGCATGTTGTAAATTATGTGTACCTGTGTTCATGCTTGTATATTGGTTGCATGCTACCAAGTTGGCTTATAGATAAATGTTCATGCTAACTGAAACCGTTAAATCATCCCAAATGTTTGTTAGTTCACATGACTTAGGCAAATCTGTGACAAATAATTTAATTTGTTGGTTGTAATGATATGGTGCTCAGGAGGCCTTAGTGGTTTGGTCCAAGGTGCCCTGGTGGGTGAGAGAGATACACCATGCAGATGCAGCGGCAGGCTGGGGTGTGGAGTGGTGTAAAGTCACTCACACCATGTAGATACATGTCCACATGGAGAGTTTATTTTGGGGGGAATGGAGGGAAGGAGAAAGGAGAGAGAGAGAGAGAGCGCAGAATAGAGAGAATTCGTGGGAATAGAGAGAAAAAGAGATGGGGAGGAGGAATAGTTTTCTCTTAAAGTAGGCGTTACATTAGGATGCAGGTCCCCAAGGGCAGGCCGGAATGTCAACATTGTTGAGCCAAAGTAAAAATGTCTCCAGGACTATTAGCATATATTTTACCCATGTTTCTATTTATGTCTGTGAGATATTTAAGATAAAAGGCCTACCACTTCCTATATTTCAAATGCAGCTTTCTGAGCCTTCATTAAAATATAAGACTGCTAAGAACTATTTTGTCTTATCAAGAATATGCATAATTTTATCTAAACTCAGGAATTTCATAAGTTATTTCATATTATAAATTTGAAGAAAAGAAGTAAAAAGGAGCCACCAAGTAGAAGGAAGGTAATGAAAAGTTACACAGGTGAAAACAAATTTTCGAAGAAGTCTAATTAGGAAGGGAAATACTTTGGGGGTGAGAAAGGAGTTCACATGATAAGTTTTTTTTATTAAAATTTTTAAAAAATTTTTTTTACACAAGTACTCTTTTGTCTCATTCCCACCTCACTTCACCCTTCTCAACTCCTCCCTAGTGTCCTCCACCCCCTCTCAAATTCATCACCTATTCTTTAATCATTGTTGTTACATATGTGTGTGTGTGTGTAGCATGTATATTTGTATACACAATATGTATATATAAATACGACCTGCTGAGTCCATTCAATATTGCTCATAGTGGCTACACAGTGAGTTCAAAGCCAGCTTGGGATAAATAGGGAAGCCCTGTATCAAGAATCAATTTTAAAACAAAAATATTTTATCTGTTTTAACATTTTCTTTTCATTATCACTTAGTAATTCTGGTTAAATAAATATCTATTATTTGGGGTTGTTACCTTTTATAATATATACATATACATCTGCAATTAGAGATGCACGCATGTGAGGGCTTAATATTCTGTGCATCTGAGCTTTGTCTAAATGCTATCTAGAAAACTGTAGAATTAGAAGTGTCTTGTAATGATTCTTTCTCGTTGAATTTTCTTTGGCTCGCCAGCCCCCAAATCATGAATCAGAGACTTCTTATTAATTATGAAAGATCAGCCTTTAGCTTAGGCTTGTTCCCAACTAGCTCTTATAACTTAAATTAGCCTGTTTTTTTTAAGATCTATGTTCTGCCATGTGGCTTTTACCTCTCTCCCATTCTGTACATCTGACTTGTTGCTTGGTCCCTGGTATGTCTCTCCCGTGCCTAGCTAGATTCATCCCTAGTTCTTCTCTCTGTCTGGAAGTCCTGCCTAACCTCTCCTGCCTAGATAGGGCTGGTCAGCTTTTTATTAGACCAATCAGAGCAACACATCTTTACAGAGTGTAAACAAATATCCCACAGCAGTCTACAGACAAATGCATGCAAATGTGCAGCTAATGCATGCAAAGCAAACAGTGTTGTCTTTTATACAATGTATATTGTATCTGTACCTTAAATACATAAAGTGATTCTTAAAAATCCTTTCACATTTCTGTCATTGTAATTGGTACAATTAAGGTTTTTTTTTTTTTTTTTTCAAAAAAAAGAATCCCATCATTTTGTCAGTCCTGCATGTAAAACCTGGTCTGAAAGGATCTGGGTTCAATTCCCTGGCAGCTCACAACTGTCTGTCACTGTAAGATCTGACACACTCACATAAACATGCATGTAGATGAAACACTAATGCACATAAAGTTAAAAAAATAAAATAAAATGAAGATAGCCAGGCGGTGGTGGTGCATTCCTTTAATCCCGACACTGGAGAGGCAGAGGCAGGTGGATCTCTTTGAGTCTGAGGCCAGCTTGGTCTACATAGTGAGTTCCAGGACAGCCAGGACCGTTTCACAGAGAAACCCTGTCTTGAAAAACCAATAAATAAATAAATAAATAAATAAATAAATAAATAAATAAATAAATAAATAAATGAATGAATGAATGAATGAATGAATGAAAGAAAGAAAGAATAAAGAATTAAAACCTGGCCTGCATCTGTTTGCATTAGCTGAATAAGAACTTCCTGTTTGTATAAGAAAGCTAGCTAAGCATGAGCCACAGAGTTAGCCAGCAAGCAGCAAATGCTGGGAATGCCAGATTCCATCACCTGAGTTCAAAGCCAGGAATGCCTTCCCAGTTTTTAGGTGGTGCTGTGGACTGAATGCCGGGCTTTGTGCATGCTGGGCAAGTGCTCGTTGTGTAACAATTTCCTCTGGGATTAAAACATCCCATCCTACAGGGAGACTCCTTAAACAGGAAGGTAAACAACTCAGAATAGCTTCAGGAAGTCCCTGGAACTGGCCAGATTCACTAGGCCCCTCCTTACCAGAGTAAGCAGTAACAGCTGAGAGTCTCTCTCAGAGGAATGGAGCTGAGGAGAAAAAAAAAAGACTCAGACAAGCTGACCTAGTTAAGGTTTCTATTGTGACAAAACACCATGACCAAAAAGCAAGTTGGGGAGGAAAGGGTTTATTTAGCTTACACTTCCAGGCCATAGTCTGCCACTGGAGGAAGTCAGAACAGGAACTCAAGCAGGGCTATACCTAGAGGCAGGAGCTGATGCAGAGGCCGTGGAGGGAAGTTGCTTACTGGCTTGCTTCCTATGGTTTGCTCAGCCGGCTTTCTTATAGAACCCAGGACCACCAGCCCAGGGATGGCACCACCCACAGTGGGCTTGGCCCTCCCCCATTGATCACTAATTGAGAAAATGCCTTAGAGCTGGATCTCATTGAGGCCTTTCCTCAGCTGAGGCTCCTTCCTCCCTAATGACTCCAGCTCATATTAAGCTGGCGCACAAAACCAGCCAGTTCACAGGCCAAGCTGCAAAGAAGACTCTTGAGATCAAACCACCCGACTGGAAGAAACAACCTAAATGAGCCGCCTGCAAGGGATTTAGACCAACGGAGTCACTTGGAAAGCACACGCTCCAACCTGTTGAGCTGCCTGTAAACTGTGCAGTGTGCTCCAGGTTCCCAGCTGTGGTGAGCCATCCCACACGCTGGGGTGGACTTTGGTGATGCAGCTGTCTTTGAGTCTTTTCTCCTTCTATAAGGAACCCCTCCCCCATATTCCCATAAGTAGCACCAAGTTGGACTTTGATGGTGTCTGTACTTCGGTCTGGTGTGGGCTCCCTCTCTGGGGTGAGTAGACATGCGGACTGCATCTCTTCAGGGCAAGTTTTGTCACGCGGCAGTACTCTTCCACCAGAGCTACCCTCCCAGCCTTTCTCCGTCCTGAGAGGGAACACGGTGTGACTGCCTCACTCTGACCATTACGACGAGGGATGCTCTCAATGCTGTCATTACCTCACCGTGAAACTCGGAGCCAGAACGCACCTTTCCTCGGTTGAGAATTGCTTCTGTCAGGAGTTCTGGCACAGCAACGGGAAGAACATCTCGTAGGGAGGGCGCCCCTTGCATCATCTTCCTTTTCCTTGAAGACTCCTCCTCACACAGTCGTCTGACCTGCCCATCACCTTTCAGTTTTCAGTCTCTAGTTTCAAAGGAAGGCTCTCTCTGACGTTAAAGTCAGATTCAATCCTTGTTTCCCTGTTCTCAGTCCTCAATAGCTTGTCTGTGTAGAAGCTGTCAAAGTTGACACGTGCAGCTTTTCTCATAGTGGAAATTAGATTAGTGATGTTCCTCAAAGGGAATCTTCCCCAGCTAGAGTGAAATCTGCATGAAGACAAGAACTCTCTCTGTGTTAAACGCAGACGGAAGTTCGACTCATAGCAGATGCTCAGTAACTACATCCAACCAGGTTTTTGAACAACTAAATTATTGAACTTGGTTGGTTGGGAGTTAACAACAGAGAGCTTTTTGTTCTCCATGCACAGGAGGACCCTGTCACATCCGCGTTCATTGCTTGAGGATGTTTGGGGCAAATCCCTCAGTTTCACTTTTATCACTTCCAGTAATCTAACAGTTCAATGTAAAACTCCCCCGTGCCTCTTCCTGTCACTTCTGTTTAAGCTTGCCTCATGCCCTAATATCTGTAATAGGGAAGAGGGTGTGATTTGGTCTCCCCCACCCCCAACCCCTCTCCTTTACTTCATCTTCCTGAAGCTTCTCACATGATGCAGGGCAAGAGGTGAGGACCAGACCATTTTTAGTTATCTGGCTGTGGATGGTAGTCTCAATCTCTCCATATAGTGCTGTTCCACTGTGGCTGCTCCCCGTGGCAGACATTTACCATTTGCTCATTCAGAGTGTCTATGGTGAAGGAGCAGAAACATGGCTGCCTTCTGTGATCCTCAACACCCAAGAAGTCCCCTTAGTCTTTTAGGGACCTTGATTTAGACCAGACTAGGACTTGTGGCTTCCGTGCATAAAAGAATTTCAGAACTAGCCAGTATGAAGCAGAATTGGATGTTTTTCTTAAAGATATTTTAATAGAAAAGCACTCATGAAGAGGATAAAAGCACACCCGAGGGCAGGGATGTGGACCTCCCAGAGAAGAGTTGCTGAAAGTAAGACATTCTCAAATGTAGTTATGGGCTCCTCAAGGGAACAATCATAGTTAATTGTCTTAGCCTTGGCCACACAGATCATCATGGTGGCTCTCAAGTTATATCACTAAAGGTTGCTAAGAAATCTTTTCCTCCCTCATTCTCTCTCTCACTTTTTTTAATTGTTGTCTTTTGAGAAAGAGTTTCTCTGTGTAGCAGCCTTAGCCATCCTGGAACTCACTTTGTAGATCAGACTGGCCTTGAACTCACAGAGATCCTCCTGCCCCCACCCCCTGAGTCCTAGATTAAAGCCATGCACCACCATAACTGGCTCTCCCCCCTTTTAGTAAGTGAGATTATAGGATGGTCTGGATGGGCCTTGGATGGGATTGTAACTGGATAAAGTAAAACCTGGAGACACTAGAGTTGCACAGGGGGTGGGAGTGGGGGTCAGGACATGCCCTTTTCTTATAAATGTGGCTTCTTTTGAGATTCCTAGAATGTAGGGTTTTTAAAATATGGACATGGAGAATGTCCTCAAGTGGTTGTTAATTGGGCTGGGACTCTTGCTTCTCTGCCAGCAAGAGGCTTCAACCTAATTCCTGGGCGAGGTGCTCCTCTCTCTCATGTCACAATTCTCCCTGGCTCTTTATCCAGCCTCATTGAGCACAGGTGAGAGCAATTCAGGGGCCTCTGAAAGAGTAGTGGAATAAGAAGCTTTCTACTGGAAAATAGAAGCTCTTCTCTGCTGTGGATATCGCTCTGTATGCTGTGAATGTGTTGCTCTGATTGGTTAACAAATGAAGTGCTGATTGGCCAGTAACCAGGCAGGAAGTGTACTCGGGATAAACAGCGAAGAAAATTTTGGGAAGAGGAAGGCTGAGTTAGGAGTTGGCAGCCAGACACAAAAAAAGCAAGATGTAAAGAAACCGGTAAGCCACGAGCCACATGGCAAGGTATAGATTTATAGAAATGGGTTAATTTAAGATGTAAGATCTAGCTAACAAGAAGCCTGAGCCAATAGACCATACAGTTTTAATTAATATAAGCCTCTGTATGTTTACTTGGGTCCAAGTGGCTGCGGGACTGGCGGGTGAGAGAGATTTGTCCTGGCCACTGGTAGGCTGGGACACAGAAAAATCTTCTAGCTACACTTCTCTACCTTAGTCTCTTCTGGGCTCCTTTATTCAGGCCCCACTGATGTTAAAGTATCTCCTGCTGCTGGCATCTGTCTACCTCATGGCAAAACTGGCAAGACAACCAAAGCCTGGCTATCAGGAAGCAAGGCTAAGTTAGTCTCCCTCTCATGGGAGTACCTGGAGGCTCTTAGACGTGCCTTTCATTTGGTATTATATGAGGAGGATTTTGCCCTGGGAAGGGCAGGGTGAAGTCATACAGCTCTCTGATTCCAAAATATAATTTCAACCCCAAGAATTCTCTTCCTCTCTCTCTAGTCCTCTATTTATATTGAGTAGGGGTGAGGAGTGATGTCATAGGAGAACCAGTTCAGCCACCCCTTTGTAGGTCCTAGAGTTGACTCTGACCCCATTACTTAGTAACTCTCCTTAGAGTTACTTGGTCCTTAGTCCTGGTCCCAGCGAAACAGTATTAAGAACAAACACCAGCTAAGAGAACCAACCAGTGTGTTTTATGTGTTGTCTGTGCCTTAGGAAGCCTCAGCCCAAGTTGGGCTCCAGGTCTCAAAGATCATCAGTCTGGGAGGCACTTGTTGAAAAGACCTCATGTTCTGTTTCACTCAGGGAGGATAGAAACCAACCAAGGCAGCACTAGCAGGGGCTGTGCAGACCCTCAAGAGCATCTCCTGAGACTGTGTTATGAATGCTAAATCCCAGAGCCTATCTCAGAACTACTGATCCACGTTGGGAGAACAGAGGTCCTTATATTTATGACAAGCACTAGGGAAACTCGGAATATTAAACACACAGGGTTGTCTCTTCAAAGGAAAAGGTGTTTAACCTGTTTTCTGCCCAGAAGGCTGGGAATGGAGGTAGTTAATAGCCTAGGTGACCTCTACACTAACTGTAGGGCCAAGCTACATCTGCCCCCCCCCACACCCCAGGTTCCCATAAGCAGGACCAGAGTTAGTTAATAGTCTAGGTGACCTCTGTGCTATCTATATGGCCAGGAATGTGGGAACCCACAGAGGCTATCTAGTGAGAACTTACTCAGGGTCAGAGAATCTGAGCTTGCTTTAGCCAGCAGAGCTGAATAATGGGATGATTTGACCACAGACATGGTTACCAGGTGTTCAGAAGGCTCTACACTTGGCTGTACAGTGTGCTTTGATCTTGCAAGGGGGAGGTCTTTTGCCTTTCCCCTTGGCATATTATAAAAAGCCATTTTGAATAAATGAAGAGGCTGTTGGGTATTGACCCAGGCTCTCCCAAAGCTATCCTGTGTTTCTGTCTTTCTTCTTGTTGGCTAGTCCTCTCTTTCTATCTGTCATTTCTTAATTTCTATCTCCTCCACCTAAGAACCCTTCATAAGGTGGGAGTAGGTTGGAGCTGGTCTCCCATAGACTCCCACACAGGGACTCCTTCAGGCTCTTGCTAACAGGACCAGAGGTGTCCTCTACTCTATCTGCATGACTGAGAATACACAAAATTCTCCCCCAAACCCCTAAGATAATACATGATAATACAGATTATATATAGAACCCATCTCCATGGAAGTAGTGACATGTACTTTATAAAGAGTTTTGATATAATTATGCCCCAATGTGCACATGGGATTGAGTTACACCAGGAAACTTTTTTCCAAGTTGTGCTGTACTTAAATGTGCCTATACTAAACTGCCTGGTGTCAGACTCTAGAAGTTTGAACCAACACAGGCTACTGAGTCGTGTTAAACTGGACTTCTTTCATGTCTCATGCAGACTGTTAATCTGCCAGCCCTGGTGTTTGCAGAGACTCCTACAAATCCAGAGTCTGCACTGTCTGCGAGATCAGCAAGTGATCTCTCAGTGAGTGACAGTTTGAGAAGCATGGGTCCAACCGGGAGGATTTATATTATTTATATAAACTTGCCACAAAGGAGCCAGCAGAGGGCAGTATTACAGAGCTTGTTGGAGCCTGGTGAGAGATTTCAGTTCAGTGAGGCTTCTTGGTAAAGATTTTGGGCAAATACTGATCTATCCTCTTTGCATACAGGCCAGCTGCTTGAGTTTGCTGAAGGCAAACCTGCTGAGCGGCTTGAGTTTTGCTTTGCAGTACTGAGAATGGCACCCAGGGCTTCACATCTGCAGTATAAGTGCTCCACCACTGAGCTATCCCTCCAGCCTAATCTACGAGGTGTTTTGTTTTGTTTTTCCAATTACCTTAGAGTTTATTTAAACTAATAAAAGGGTCATAATGTTTTCATGCCATATATACTTGGTTCGTTAAATAATAATTGTGACAAACAACAGAAAGAATTAAGAATACTGCATTTCGGGTCTGGAGAGATGGCTCAGTAATCAAGAGCACTTGTTGCTCTTGCAGAGGACCCACACTTCATTTTGCAGAATTCACATGGTGGTTCACAACTATCTGTGACTTATAACTCCAGTCCTAGGGGATCTGAAAACCTCTTCTGACCTCTGAGAATACCAGGCATGCATGTGTTGCACATACACATATCCCTGCAGGCAAAACTTTCATACACATAAAAATTTTAATTGTTTAAATGCTATACTTTAATGCAGCACTTTAAACTGATCCATACAAAACATCAATATTTTGGGTTGTACGTAATTAAAGAAGTACCTCATTTTTTGAAATAACTGTTATAGCCAATACATAGAGGCATGCCTTATTGTGGCCCCAGGAATGCAATTTAGAAAAGAAAAAGAGTCACACTGGAATGACTCAATTTCTTTAAAATCACTGAGCAAGAAAAGCAACACTGGACTTCCATATCAATTCTATACAACTTCTATGAACTACCTTGACCTAAATCCAAGAGCAAAGTTGAGACATCCTTCCTTTATTTTTGATAAGCAACTGCGTGGTAAACTCAGACGACTCTCTTCCTGGGCTTTACCTGAGACTGGCCTTTTGATAATTTATTTAAAAGAGAGCAGGTTCTGCACTTTCATATGATATCATCAATGCCAGTATTTCTTACCATCTCAGGAAGATCCTTGTTCTTTACAGCAATACAGCATAGGCTAGAGTCCCCACTAAGGCAGCCTCAGATTGCTCCAGTTTATTTTGTGCATCAGTTTGTATGGCAGTCTTGTTTATGTTGGTCTCCAGCACCATTCCCCCATCACTATTTCTGCAAGAATACCATGAACCTTGTCTACATGGAATACTCAATCCAGTTCACAGACATTTTCAAACATTTATCTAATGTATCTATTAAAGCTTGAATTAGATCTAAAATGCCAAGTATGCTTGCTGAGGAATCCACACAGAAGACAAATACAGTGTTGCATGGAATCTATAAATCTGTTTGTTGTCAGATCTTCCAATGAATAATCCTCCTTGTAGGAAATTAAGAACGTGTTCATTTCCCTTAGACGCCAATGGAAAGCCTCCCTGATGGTTGGCTGCTGTGTCTCCACAGTAGAACTGGAGAGCTTCGGCTTCCTATGGTTGTTGAAGATGAGGATGGCTTTGATTTTGGCTGGGCCAGGTTGACCTTGTAGGCACTGTGCCTCTAGGGTAGGCACAGGATGCAGGGTGGGAGCAGGTCCCCCTCGAGCCTCACTTCCAGACTTTACTGATGCTGCTTTCCCAGCCATCCCCTCCCAATAGCTTTTGATCATAGAGACACACAAGAGGCAGGGAACACATGAGATTGAAGCTTGGTCTTTGCCCTGAAACTTCTAAAGAAGGTCTTTAACTTCTAAAGAAGTCTTAACACAGGTTGTTGTGGGATAATCTTTTTGTACACTGTGAAGATGTGTCTTTGCCAAGGCACCTTCTGATTGGTTTAATAAAGAGCTGAATGGTCAATAGCCATGCAGGAGAGGATAGGTGAGATTTCCAGGCACCGAGACTCCGGGGATTCACCAACCAAGTCGAATATACAGAATGGAGGAGAGGTTAAAAAAAAAGCCATGGGCAGAACATAGATGAATAGAAGCAGGTTAATTTAAGTTATAAGAACTAGTTGGGGACAAGTCTAAGCTAAAGTCCAAGCTTTTATAATTAATAAGAAGTCTCTGTATCATTAGTTGTAAGCTGGTGGTCCCAAAAGAAAGTCAAACAACAACAGGTAGTAGATTTCTACTCTAGTTTCATCTCTATTTCTATGATAAGACACTCTGACCCAAAGCAACTTAGGGGAGGAAAGGGTTTATTTCATCTTACAGATTACGGTCCATCATTGAGAGCAGGGTAGAAACTCAAGGCAGGAAACTAGAGACAGAAACCACGGAGGAGCACAACTTGCTGGGCTCACTGGTTCACTCCAGCTCATGCCCAGACAGCTCCTTATATGACCTAGAACTCCTGCCCTAGGAATGGTGCTGTCACAGTGGGCTGGGCCCTCCTACATCAATTATCAATAAAGACAGCCTCTCACAAACAAGTCAGTAGGCCAGCCTGATAAAGACAGTTACTCAACTGCGACTCTTTTTCAGGTGATTCTTGGCTGTGTCAATTTGTCAGTTGCTAAGGGGGACAATATCCATGTGTCCATGAGGTACATCTTGCATTGGTATGCAAAAGGGGGCTATAAGCATGTCACATGGGGCCTAATGTTCAGAGTAATACTTACACGTGAGTTAATAATGTTCTGTTGTCACCATCTGTAAATTCTCAATCATTCCATCTTTCAACTTGTGTTTTTTAAACCAAATCCATTAGAGCAGTGGAGCATGTATGTGAGAGGAGGACATACATGGAAGGTGTTGCCTCATTCACATTATACAGTCCTCACAATGCCCCGTGAACACAGCATTCTAGTGGACTCACAATATAAGGGATTGCATTTAAACTCAAGTGAGGTCAAAGCAACTCCATTGGAGAAACTATTGGCTTTTAGGGAGCGTTGGGGGATAATGTGCAATGTTTTGTGGTTAGCATTTACTTTATTATTAGGCACAGCCATATTTGAATGGAATGGCAGAAGTTATAAAACCAGCACAGCTGTTTGACAAAGATCCAGCAAAGCTGAGCCACATGATGGCTGCCATGCCACTTTTGGTTTTCATTTCTACCTGTTACATACTTGAGGGACTTTTAATATTTGTACAATTTGGGGATATTGGATTGTTGTAAAATTCCTTATGAATCATTTATGCCTTCTCCCAGGAATGCTGCTTCAAAGCTTCTCCAGGATAGTCCTGAACATACTACTTCCCCCACTTTTAGGGAGATATCCTTATCTACTTGAAGGTCTTCCTTAAACCTTGAAAGTTATGACACATAGAGAAGCCAGAGGTCTCTTCATGAGACTATAAGACATTCTTGAAACATCTGTCCCTGTACTTACTTGGGAACAAGATAATCAAAATAAAGTAAACTCAAAAAGGTCAACAAGATTCGGTGGGCTAGAGGAGTTGGCCATAGATCAGATTGCAAGTCTCTTCCCACTATACATTCAGACAATTACATGGCATATACAGCAACACAGTTAGATTAACTGAAGTTACTCTGCCCTACATAGAGACTTATACTAATGGGCAAAGAATGATGTAAAAAGATGCTAAAAGAATGAGATGTCAGGACCTCCCTCTCTTAGAAAAGTTAGCTCATGCAGAGCCACTATGGTGACATATGACCAAAGAACAACAGAATGCCAGGATTAGACATATAGATAAATTCTATAAAGATATAAAATATAAACATTGTATTATGCCAGAATTTGAATAATAACTGCAGCAGCTTTAGCCTGAGGATTTTTTTCCTGGGTACTCTGACCATTAAGAGTTAATAATACACTGCTTGGGACATGGCAAAATGCCTGGGGTGGCTTGAAGATTTTGTTTTGGTTTAGCATCCTTGAAGCAACCAGAGCTACCAGCCTGAGAATAGGCTGTCATATACCTCTAGATTCTTAAAAAGTGGGTTTTGGATTAATGAGTAAGAATAATGTCAAAACTTGAGGGAAAATGATTGGAAATGATAACTCTGTTCTGTCATAGTTTATTAATGATGACTAAAAGATGAGCCAGAGGAAGGGAAACACGTGTCCAAAACCAAAAATGATATGCTATGTTTTGGAACATCATGAATGTATACATGCTTACTAAATTCTGTATAAATAAAGAAGCATTCAGGCTGCTAGTCAGTCAGGCTGCAAGATTCTCCCAACCACCATGGCATGGCTTACTTCCTTCCCTCACCAATTCCTTACATCTTCTGCTGGAACCTGTTCTGCTGGGGATGGCTCCCATTAAAGCAGGACAAGCCATACTGAGATGCACTTCCTCTCTGTCCTTCTCTCCTAAAACAAAACTGAGAAGTATCCTATGTGTGATTCCTCCTGTTGCTGCTTTTGCATCCACCTATCTTCAGACCTTGCCCTCATCTGGAGCTGGACTCTGGCAGTTGTTGTAAAACACAAATGCATATATGAACTACAAAATATGAGCTGGGTAATTTCAATGATTTCACATATAAATGAAATGTTCTTCTATTTGCATTTAAAACCAACTTTATGATATGCACGGTAAAATTTATGACAGTGATTTAAAATTTAGTGTTTTATTAATAGCAATATTAAAAAGTGAATGTAAAAATGTTTCAGCTGGAAAGAGAAACTGCAGATGAAAAGGAAACATTTTGTAATTTAGACTTTAAATGATATCCTTTTCCTGCATTTTAAACAAGGGGCTCACATTTTTACGCTTGTGTTATAGCAGAAATTCTTTATCTGGTGCTTATGACCTGGACCATCTAAGATGGGATTTGCCTCATATTTCCAAGTTATCAGAATGGATAGTAATGTGGTTCCTGGAGAGGTATAGCTGCCTCAGCATCTGAGGAGCATGCTCATTTGTGACATAAAGAGACATTTCTTTTCTCACGACTGTTTTCCCAAAGTGTACCTTTCCCTTCCATTCCTCCTCTCCCATCAGGAAAACTGGGGGCCAGAAAAGGGTGCTCCTTCCTTCAAGAAGGGAGGCTGAGATAGCCCAATTGGAGGAGGCAGTCTGCTAAGATCTGAGGTTGGAATGGGACCATAGGCTGAACCGAGGGAGAAAGAGTAGCTGTCTTAGTGAGCACAGGCCAACTTCTGGTACCAGGCAAAGTCCAAACTTTCTTGCATGCATTTATAATGCAAAGTAGCTGCTCTCCAACCATCAGTAGTTCAAACCCAAGCTCCTTGCATCATGTCATTCTGCTTCCCAGACTGCCACATCAGTTCCATATTTTCTGTTGACTAGAAGCAATCACGTGACTGTAGCTGATACAAAGGGAAAAGACATTTTTTTCTGATGACCAGAGGAAAAAAGCAAACAGTTTGGTGAACAAGTAGCATAGGCTCTGTCAACATGATCTGTGGAGAAGGGAAGGGCTTTACTTACTCATTTATTTGTTGGTTTGCTTATTGTTTTGTAGCCAGTAAAAGGAGAGGTGGAGGAGACTGATCTAGGTAAGCAGAAGGTGGTCTATGGTGGGAAGTGTCCTGCAGGAAGACAGCATCCTTTAGTTGTAGCTAGAGTTTTCTCTCCAGGTCATGCCAAGCCAGGCCAGTCCCGGAGCCCACTTATAAAATAAACACACAGATTCTTATATTATTTAAACTGTTTGGCCTAATGGCTCAGGCTTCTAGCTATCTAGTTCTTACATCTTAAATTAACCCATTTCTATTAATCTATACTTTGCCATGTGGCTTGTGGCTTACCAGTACCTTATATCTTCCTTGTCCTGGCGGCAGCTGGCAGTGTTTCCCTCTGCCTTCCTGTTCTGTCAATTCTCCTCTCTGTTAGTCCTGCCTATACTTCCTGCCTGGCTACTGGCCAATCAGTTTAAATAATATAAGAGTCTGTGTGTTTATTTTATAAGTGGGCTCCGGGACTGGTGGGGCTTGGTGTGACCTAGAGAGAAAACTCTAGCTACAAATGGCGCCCCACATTGGGCACCAAATGTAGATGTAACCGTCTTTTTAAATAAGAAACACAGAGCTGATTGCAGAGTTTAAAAGCCCAAGAGGTCAGAGCAATAGTTAAGAGCTAAAAACCTTACCCTTCACTGCCGCTGCTGTCCTCCTCAGCCAGAGAACTACTTCCTGTGTGTCTGTCTTCTTATAGACTTTCTGTTCTGCCTTCTCATTGGTTGTAAACCCAACCACATGACCTCCTTGTCACTGCCCATCTATACAGACCTCCAGATCTTCTATGGTTGGTATTGAGATTAAAGGTGTGTGTCTCCATACTGGTGGTATCCTTGAACACACAGAGATCTGCCTGTCATGTGATTGGGATTAAGGGCGTGTGCTACCACTGCCAGACTTCTGCTATGGCTTGCTATTAGCTCTGACCCCCAGGCAACTTTATTTATTAACATACAAATAAAATCACATTTCAGTACAAATAAAATATCACCATATTTAGTGACCTCTGAGTTCCAGGCCCATGAGGAGATTTAGAAGAGGGAACATAAAAAATAAATCCTAGGAGTTACTGAAGGGTGAGTCTGGCAACTTCTGTCTGCTCATAACAGAAGACCTTGCTGAGGATATCAGGTCAGTTTGGTGGTTTTATTGTGTCTAATGACACAGCTATTATTTGAGTTGCTGCTTCAACAGAGACAAATGATGAAAGGAGAACTGAGCACTCAGGTCCCCATGAAAGGCTTGGGGGGCAAAGCCTTGTGATAAAGCTCATGCTCAGTTCTCAGGAAACAAGACTTACTTCTATTCACAGGAGACCTAAAGGGGCTCTGTTCAAACCACTGCTGGAACTTTGTGGGAAGGAAGGAGCCTTGGAAGAGCTGGAACCCCTGGCATGGCATGGATGTTAGAGGTAGCACAACTGACCTTTCAGATGCGCTTACTCATGGGTGCCAAGATCTCTCTCTGCATCGTGTGTTTCCCACTTTGTCCAAATGCATGGAACCAGTACTTATGAAACATTTGCAACAACTGCAAAATTCTGCTTTGAGGATATCAAATATTTATTTAAACAGATAAGAAAACATTTGCGGGAGCAGGCATATAGTCCCAGCAGGAGAGCACCTGCCTAGCATATACCAAGACCTAGCTAACCCTTACACAAAATAAAAATAAATTATCTTTAAAAAACCCAAAAAAGCAGAATCTCATCCCCAGCTCTGTAGCAGAACACCTACTGTGGTCTCCTTTTTCTCTCTGACTCCATCCCTAATGGATCACAAAGAACTTTTCCAAACTTCCTTCACCCAATTCATCCCATGATTCCAGGCTCCAACACCACCAGGCATTCCTTGCTAACATACCAGCTGAGCACGGAAAGGGGTAAGCTAACTCAAGACCTTCACTGCTCCCTCCTCTCCTCCAAATCCAGTCCCCCAGTCTCATCCCTAGCTCTGCAACAGAACACCTGCTGTAGCCTACTCTCTATGCACCACCCCCACCCCCGCCCATATTCTGTGGCTCCCTCTGCCCTTCCCCTCCCTCCCCCCACTTATTGCTTAATAGCAGGCCCCAATTCCAGCAGGCAGCCCCTGGGAACACCAAAGGCCACTCCTGCCAGAGAAGCAGGTAAGCTGCTGCAGATCTTCCCTTCTCCTTCTGTTCCTCCAGATCCAATTCCCCAGTCTCATCCCAGTGCTATAGCAGACCTTCTGAGTGACCTTTCTTCATTGTCCACCCCCATTCCACAGGACACTAAATAAGAAGATCCTGATTGAACAGTCTGTTCTCCTCCCTCTTGTGACCGACCCCCCAATACCCCAGATCCTTGGTTATCCCTTTGCCTAAAAGTCAGCTCTCAATAAACAGGAACACATTTTACCTTGGAACCCCAAGAGGTCACACCTTTCAGGTCTGTAGAAAATTTCCTACCAGACAACACACAGCTATTACACTCTCCTAAAATCCAGAGAGGAAACGGAAACCAGGGAACAAAGCACCCACCCAACAAAGAAAAATCTGAAATCAGCCCTGAGATCTATAATCATTCCAATCCTGGATGCCTAGACATCAGCATCAAAACACAGTCAATAACAGCCAGGGTAATATGTCTCCACTAGAGCCCAGCAACCCTACCACAGCAGGCCCTGAGTATTCTAACATAGCTAGGCACAAGAAAAAGACCTTAAAACAGCCTGTATGAAGATGATAGAGGTTCATAAAGAGGAAATGAATAGATCCCTTAAGGAAATTAAGGAAAACACAAACAGTGAAAGGAAATGAATAAAATTGTTCAAGACCTGAAAATGGAAATAGAGTCAATAAAGGAAACCCAAACTAAAGGAATTCTGGAAATGAAAAATTTAGAAATTTGAACAGAAACTACAGAGGCAAACTTCACCACCAAAATACAAGAGATGGAAGAGAGCATCTCAGGCATTAGAGGTGTGATAGAAGAAATGGATGCATTGGTCAAAGAAAATGTTAAATCTAAAAAACTCCTGGCACAAAATATTCAAGAAATCCGTGAATCTGTGAAAAGACCAAGACTAAGAATAATAGGAATAGATGAAGAAGAAATCCAGCTCAAAGGCCCAGAAATATTTTCAACAAAATCACTGGAGAAAACTTCCCTAATCTAAAGAAGGAGCTACCTATCAAAGTACAAGAATCATACAAAACACCAAATGGATTAGACCAGAAAAGAAAGTCCCCCCAGCACATGATAATCAAAAGACTAAATGTAGAGAACAAGGAAATAATATTAAAATCTGCAAAGAAAAAAGACCAAGTAACATATAGAGGGAGACCTATTAGAATTACACCTGACTTCTCAGTGGAGACTCTAAAAGCCAGAAGGGGCTGAAACATGTGTTCCAGACTCTAAGAGACCACAGATGCCATCCTAGACTACTGCACTCTGCATAAATTTCAGTCACCATAGATGGAGAAAATAAGATAGTCCATGATAAAGCCAAATTTAAATAATATTTTCCACAAATCCAGACCTACAGAAGATGCTAGAAGGAAAACTCCAACCTAAGGAGGTTAACTACAACCATGAAAACACAGGGAATAAATAATCTCAGACCAGCAAAATAAAAAAGGAACACACACACACACACACATACCACCACGACCACCACCACCACCACCACCACCACCACCACCACCACCACCACCACCACCACCACCACCAATAACAACAACAAAATAATAGGAACCAACAAACACTGTTCAATGATATCTCTTAACACCAATGGTCTCAATTCCCCAATAAAAAGACATGGACTAACAGAATGGGTGCAAAAACAGGATCCATCCTTCTGCTGCATCCAAGAAGTACACCTTAACATCAGGCTAAAGGGTTGGAAAAAGATATTCCACGCAAATTGACCTAGAAGCAGCTTGTGTAGTCATTTTTATATCTAACAAAATAGACTTCAAACCAAAACTAATCAGAAGAGATAGGGAAGGACACTACATATTCATCAAAGAAAAAATCCACTGAGACAACATTGCAATTCTTAACATCTATGCCCCAAATACAAGGGCACCCAAGTTCATGAAATAAACAGTACTACAGCTTAAATCATAGATTGACTCTAACATACTGATATTGGGAGACTTCAGTACCCCACCCTCACCAATAGACAGTTCATCCAGACAAAAACTAAACAGAGAAATGCTGGAGCTAATTGATCTATAAACCAAATGGACCTAACCGATATTTACAGAACATTTCAACCAAGCACAAAAGAATATACCTCCTTCTCTGCACCTCATGGAAATTGCTCCAAAATTGACCACATACTCAGACACAAAGCAAGCCTCAAAAGATAGAAGAAAATTGAAATAACTCCATGCATCCTCTCTGACTACCATGGATCAAAGCTGGATATCAACAACAACAGAAAGATTATAAACTCATGGAAACTGAACAACTCAAAATTGAATGAAAAATAGACCAATACAGAAATTAAAGACTTTCTAGAATTGGAGGAGAAGGAACACACATCCAAACTTATGGGAGACAATGAAAGGGGTTCTAAGAGAATTTCCTAGTACTAAGTGACTACATGAAGAACTGGAGAGATCTCACACTGAAAGCTCTAGACTGAAAACAAGAAATCACACTGAAAAGGAGTAGATGGTATGGTGGCATTGTGTTCCCCAAAATATTGTGCACCCTAATAAACTTATCTGGGGTCAGAGAACAGAATAGCCACTAGATACAGAGGCTAGAAAATGGTGGCACTCATGCCTTTAATCCTAGCATTCCAAAGGCAGAGATCTACCTGGATCTCTGTGTGTTCAAGGATACAGCCAAGCATGGTGACTCATGCCTTTAATCCCAAGAAGTGAGCCTTTAATCCCAGAGAGTGATGGCAGAAAGCAGAAAGATATATAAGGCATGAAGACCAGAAACTAGAAGCTTTTGGCTGGTTAAACTTTTAGGCTTTGGAGCAGCACAGTTCAGCTGAGATCCATGTGGATAAGGATTCAGAGGCTTCCAGTCTGAGGAGACAGGATCAGCTGAGAAAATGGAGAGATGAGGAAGCTGTGGCTTGTTCTGCTTTTCTGATCTTCCAGCATTCACCCCTAACTGGCCTCAGGTTTGATTTTATTAATAAGACCATTTAAGAATCATGCTACAAGATGGCAATAAATAATCAAACTTAGAGGAGAAATCAATAAAATATAAACAAGAGAACAGTACAAAAAAAATCAACGAAACAAAGAATTGGTTCTTTGAGAAAACCAATACGACAGACAAACCCTTATCCAAACTAACTAAAAGGCAGGAGAGAATATCTAAATTAACAGAATCAGAAATGAAAAAAGGAACATACCAACAAACACTGAGGAAATCATAAGGACATATTTTAAAAGCCCACATTCCACCAAATTGGAAAACCTAAAAGAAATGGATACTTTTCCTTTCTTTTTAAACTTTTTCCTTTTGTTGAAAATAGATTATTTTCTCATACAATATATCCTCACTATAGTTTCCCCTCCCTCTACTCCTTCCAGTTTCTCCCAACTTCCCTTCCTCTCCAGATCCACTCCCTTTCTGTCCCATTAGAAAAGAAGAGGCTCCTAAGAGATAACAAACAAACATGACAAAATAAAATATAAGATAAAATAAAAACCATCACATCAATGCTGGACAAGGCAACCCAAAAGAAAGAAAAGGGCTCTAAGAGCAGGCACAGGAATAGGAGACCCACTCATTCATCCACTCAAGAGTTCCATGAAAATACTAAGCTCTAATGCATATGCAGAGAATCTTCTGAAGACTTGTGTAGGCTCTTTGCTTGCTGCTTCAGTTTCTGAGTTCATACTAGCCTTGCTGGGTTGATTCAGAGAGCCTTGTTCCTCTGGTGTCCTCCATCCCCTCTGGCTCTTATATACTTTCCACCTCCTCTTCCATGGGGTTCCCTGAACTCAGAGGGGAGGGATTTGATGGCAACATCCCATTTAGTCTTTCTCTGTGTGTAGTATATGAATGTAGGTCTCTTCATCTGTTCCTGTCTGCTGCCAGAGGAAACCTATCTAATGATGGCTGGGTAAGGAACTTATCTATGAGTATAGTGGACTATTATTAGGAGTCATTTATTGTGACTTAAAAAAAAAGTAGTGTTTTTTTTTTTTTTACCCCAGGTCTCTGGGCCATCAAGTCTCTGGCCCCTGGTCACTTAAGCAACGTCAGGCATGTGCTTCATGTCATGGGGTGGGCCTTAAGTCAAATCAGACATTGGTTGGATACTCCCACAAGTTCTGTGCCACCAGCATACTTGCAGGAAGGACTGATCATAGGTAAAAAGTTTTGTGGCTAGGGTTGGCATTCACATTTCATTTTTGATAGCCTGCAGAGTAGCTTCCTGCATGAAATATACCAGAATGCAAGGGTGAAATTTCCATGTAGGTATCAGTTTGACTTCTCCATGTTCATTGAACTGTGTGGGTGTTCACCTCCACAATGGGCACTGTTGTCAGATTGTGAAGAGCAACCCATTGTCTTAGCAATAGCCTGGGTTGTGTGGGGATTTCCATTGGACCCCCTTGGCCAAAAGCTAAATTGAAATCAACCCAGTCCCACTACTGGAAACCTCATTTGGTGACAAGAGTTGGCCAGTTGAGACTTTAGAAAGTTTGTACTGCACTAGACTTCCACACCATCCCTCAAATGCCTGTCAATTCCAGCCAACCCTCCCCAACTTCTCTCCTTCAACCCTATCTCCCATCATCCTCTCCACTTGACCCCCTCCCACTCCTGTCCCTACCAACCCTAGTCCATCCACAAAATATATTCCCTTTTCCCCTTACAGGGAGATCCATATGTCCCTCCCTAGACCCCTCCTCTACATTCAACCCCTTTGGGTCTATAGACTGCAGCTTGGCTATCACCTATGCAATGGCCAATGTCCATATAGATGCAAACACACACATACAATATTTATCTTTTTGGGTCTTGTTTACCTTACTTAGGATGACCTTCTCCAGTTCCATCCATTTGTCTGCAAACTTCACAATGTCATTCTCTTCAACACCCAAGTAACACTCTACTGTGAAAATGGACCACATTTCTCCTATCCATTGTTCTGTTGAGGAACATCTAGTCTGCCTTCAGTCTCTGGCCATAACAAACAGAGCAGCAGTAAGCATAGTTCAGCAGATGTCCCTGCGATAGGATGCAGATTCCCTTGGGTATATGCCAAAGGGTACATATTGAGTGGTACAGCTCGATCTTGAGGAAGATCAATTCCCAACATTCTGAGGAACTGCCATATTGATTCCCACAGTAGCTGTACAAGCTTACACTCCCACTGGCAATGGATGAGTGTTTCCCCAGTTCTACATACTCACCAGCATGTGCTGACACGTGTTATTGATCTTAGCCATTTCTGACAGGTATAAGATGGAATCTCAAAGTAGTTTTGATTTGTTTTTCCCTAATGGCTAACATTTCTCCACGTGTTTCTCAGCTATTTGAATTTCCTCTACTGAGAATTCACCATTTAGATCTGTACCCCATCTTTTAATTAAATTATATGTTGTTTTTTATATATATAGTCTCAGAAAAGGATAATTTTCTCAATGTGTACCACTTACCAAAATTAAATCAAGGTAAGATAAGCAATTTCAACAGACCTAGTGAAATAGAAGCAGTCATTAAAAGTATCCCAACCAGAAAAAAAAGTCATGGCCAGATGGTTTTAGTGTACAATTCTACCAGACTTTCAAAGCAGAGTTAATGCCAATACTCCTCTTCAAATTATTCCACAAAATAAGAACAGAAGGAACATTGCCCAGTTTGTTTCATTAGGCCATATTCACCCTGATACTCAAACTACATAAAGACCCAAAAAAGAAAGAGAATTACAGACCAATTTCCATAATGAACATAGATGCAAAAATACTCAATAAAATACTTGCAAACCTAATCCAAGAAAATATCAAAAAGATCATTAACCATGATGATATAGACTTCATCCCAGAGGTGTAATGTTTCAGTATATGAAAATCAATAAACACAGTCCACCATATAAACAATCTGAAAGAAAAAAATCACATGATCATCTCATTAGATGTAGAAAGGCCTTTGTCAAAATCCAGCACCCCTTCATGATAAAAGTCCTGGAGAAATTAGGGATACAAGGGATATACCTAAACATAGTAAAAGCAGTTTACAGCAAGCCTATAGCCAACACCAAATTTAATGTAGAGAAACTCAAAGCAATTCCACTAAAATCAGGAACAAGATGAGCTTGTCCACTATCTCCATACCTATTCAATATAGTGCTTGAAGTCTTAGCCAGAGCAATAAGACAACCGAAGGTGATCAAGGGGATACAAATTGGAAAGAAAGAAGTCAAAGTATATTTATTTGCAGATGATATGATTGTATACAGAAGTGACCCTAAAAATTCTACCAGGGAACACTTACAGCTGATAAACACTTTCAGCAAAGTAGCTGGATATAAAATTAACTCACAAAAATCAGTAGCCCTCCTATATACAAATGACAAATGGACTGATAAAGAGATCAGGGAAACAGCTCCTTTCACAATAGCATCAAATAATATAAAGTATCTTCCTTTAACTCTTAACCAAGCAAGAGAAACACTTGTATGATAACAAACAAACAAACAAACAAACAAACAAACAAACTTTAAGTCATTGAAGAAAGAAATCAAAGAAGATATCAGAAGATGGAAAGATATACCATGCTCATGGATTGGTAGGATTAATATAGTAAAAATAGCCATCCTGTCAGAAGCCATCTACAGATTCAATGCAATCCTCATCAAAATTCCAACACAATTCTTTAAAGATCTTGAAACGACAATTTTCAGCTTCATATGGAAACACACACACACACACACACACACACACACAAACCCCAACAGGATAGCTTAAACAATCCTGAATAATAAAAGCACTGTGGGAGATCTCACCACCTCCAATTTCAAGTACTGCAAAGCTAAAAACTGCCTGGTATTGGCACAAAACCAGACATGAATAAATGGAATTGAACTGAAGACCCAGACATCAACACATCTATGAACTCCTGATTTTTGTTAAAGCAGCCAGAAACACACACTAGGGGAAAAAAGACAACTTCTTCAATAAATGGTTCTGGTCAAACTGGATGTTTGCATGTAGATCCATACTTATCATGCTGCACAAAACTCCAAAAGGATCAAAGACCTCAATATAAAACTAGATACACTGAATGATAGAAAAGAAAGTGGGGAATAGTCTTGAACTCATTGGCCAAGAGAAGAGTTCTTAAACTCAACACTGATAGTGCAGGGACTATTATCAACAATTAATAAATGGGACTTCATGAAACTGAAAGCTTCTATAAGGCAAAGGACACTATCATTTGGACAATGCAGCAGCCTACAGAATGGGAAAATATTTTCATCAATTCTACATCTGATAGAGGACTAATACTCAAAATATATAAAGACCTCAAGAAACTAAATATCAAAAACCCAAATAGTCCAATTAAAATGGGGTGCAGATCTAAACAGAGAATTTTCAATATAGGAAACTCAAATGTCTGAGAATCACTTAAAGAATTGTTCAACATCTTTAGCCATCAGGGAAATGCAAATCAAAAGTACTTTGATATTCCATCTTATACCTATCTGAATAGCTAAGACCAATAACACAAGTCAGCTCATGCTGGCAAGGATGTGGAATAAGGGTAACATTCCTCCATTGCTGGTGGGAGTGCAAATTTGTACAGCCACTATGGAAATCAATATGACTATTCCTCATGAAGATGGGAACTGGTCTACCTCAAGATCCAGCTATACCATTCTTGGGCATATACCCAAAGTTCATGTCTTCCTATCACAAGAACACTTGCTCAAAACCATGTTCATTGCTACTCTATTCATAATAGCCATAAATTGGAAGCAAACTAGATGTCCTTCAACTTAAGAATGGATAAAGAAAATGTGGTACATTTATACAATGGAATATCATTCATCTGTTAAAAGTGACAAATTTAATGGCATCATTGAATTTGCAAGCAAATGGATGGAACTAGGAAAAATCAGCCTGAGTGAGGTAACCCAGACCCAGAAAGATAAATATGGTGTGTATTTGTTTATATGTGGATATTAGTCATTAAAAAAATGATAACCAAGTTACAATCCAAAGACCCAGAGAAGTTAGGTATAGAGGAAAGGCCTGGGGAGACACATAGATTTCCCTGGAAAGGGGAAATGGAATAAATTTTATGGATGGAATGGGGGACGGGGGATGGGAACAGGAGGATCAGGTAAGGAGGTGTAGGGGAAATAGGGTTGAGATAGAGAATGTGGGGAGAACCAGATAGAATTGAGGTGCATTTGAGGAGTGGTATAAAAAGCTAGTGCAGTGGTATAAAAAGCTATATGAAGACAATCCTAATGAAGTGTAGCATGAATCTTAAAGAGTCTTATTAATAAAATCAAACCTGAGGCCAGTTATTGGGGTGAATGCCGGAAGATCAGAAAAGCAGAACAAGCCACAGCCATCTCATCTCGCCATTTTCTCAGCTGATCTTGTCTCCTCAGACTGGAAGCCTCTGAGTCTTCATCCACATGGATCTCAGCTGAACTGCTCCTCAAAAGCCTAAAAGCTTAACCAGCTAAAAGCTTCTAGTTTCTGGTCTTCACGCCTTATATACCTTTCTGCTTTCTGCCCTTACTTCCTGGGATTAAAGGCTCACTTTCTGGGATTAAAGGCATGTGTCACCATGCCTGGATGTTTCCAGTGTGGCCTTGAACTCAGAGATCCAGATTGATTTCTGCCTCTGGAATGCTAGGATTAAAGGCGTGAGTACCACCATTTTCTAGCCTCTGTATCTAGTGGCTGTTCTGTTCTCTGACCCCAGATAAGTTTATTAGGGTGCACAATATTTTGAGGAACACAATACCACCACAATGAAGTCTCCAAATAATGAGTGAGATGGAGTCTCAATTGGCCATCTCTTGTCTTCAAATGAAGCTTCCAGTACCTGGACTGGGTTACATCCAATTGAGTTGTTGGCCAAAAAGGTTAAATGGAAATCCCCAAACAACCCAGGATGTTGCCAAGAGCATAGGTTGCTCCCCTCAAACTGACAGCAAGTCCCCATTGCTGAAGACAACATTCACAGAACACATTGTGATAGACCCCAGACCCAGGGTACTATCTTCTCGGGTGGGTGCCCCAAGAACCCAGACTCTGGTCCAGTTGATGCAAACAGCAAGAGGTTTATTGATGCGGCTGTACAGTCGGGCTCCTCTCCTCCTAAGAGCAAGAGTCGTGTCTACTGCAGCCACATAGGTACTTTTAAAGGAAAAAACTCACAAAAGCCATGAGATTACAATTCCCATACAATTTCGTTCCAATTGATTTATGTCTAGAGGCTAATTTCACAAGATCATGGTGTGATCACAGGGTGGGTACAATCACGTTCCACATGCACATTCTTCCTGAAACCTCAAGGGGGGTATCAGGGTGGGAATGAAGGTTACACAAAGGTCACAGTGATCCTTCCTGGAACACTTGCAATTATCTCAGTCACAGTTGAGCGCATCTCTTAACAGAAATCTCTTTACATTGTTACATTGTGGCAGGGGTGGTTGAGTAATGGCTGAGTCAGTTTGCCCTTGGAACTAGCTTTTTTTCTTTTTTTAGTTCCTCATTCTTTTGGGGCTTGGGGGGTGTGAGCCAGACCCAGGGCTAGGGTCTTTCATTGAACATAGAGATGTCAAACAGGTATCTACATTGAATCTTCACCCCTACATTCTAGAATCTTTGGTACAGGAAGGCACTCTACAGGCTACCCAAAGAGAAATGTAAACACCAACTCTGCTTCAAAAGTTTTGATTTACAATCTGTCCTGCCTGAAAAATATGCTAGAACAATGGTGGCACAAAGCTTGTGGGAGTAGCCAACCAACGTCTGATTTGACTTAAGGCCCACTCCATGAGATGGACCTGACACTGCTTGAGTGACCAAGAACCAGAGACTAGATAGCCTAGAGACCTATGTTAAAACCAAATACCACTGGTCTAAACAAAAAGAAAAAAGTAACAATAAAATCGCTCCTAATGGCATTCTGCTACTCTCGTCAGTGCCTTATTCAGCCATCATCAGAGAAGCTTCCTCCTGCAGTAGATGGGAACAAATACAGAGATCCACAGCCAGATGTTATACAGAGAGAGAGAGACCTTGTAACATATGGCTCTAAATGAGATGTCTCCATCAAATCCCTCCCCTCAGGGCTCAGGGTACCCTGTGGAAGTGGAGGTGGAAAGAGTGTAAAAGCCAAAGGGGATGGAGGACACCAGGAGAACAAGTCTCTCTAAATCAACTGAGTAAAGGTCATTATGAACTTACAGAAACTGAAGGAGCAAGCACAGGGCCTACACAGGTCTTTATCAGGTCCTTTGCATATGCATTATAGCTTTAGTTTAGCATTTTTAATGGGACTCCTGAGTGTGTGAATGAGTGGGTCTCTGATGCTTTTTTTTTTTTCCGAGACAGGGTCTCTGTATATGTAGCTTTAGCACCTTTCCTGGAACTCACTCTGTAGCCCAGGCTGGCCTCGAACTCACAGAGATCTGCCTACCTCTGCCTCTCACATGCTGGGATTAAAGGTGTGTGCCACCACCACCTGGCAAGGGTCTCTTATTCTTGTGTGTGAGCTTGGGGCTTTTTTCCTTTTTGGGGGTTGCCTTGTCCAACTTCAATGTGATAGTTTTTGTTTTAGCTTATTATATTTTATTTTGTTTTGTTGTTTTGTTGTTACTTCTTAGAAGTAGTGATGAACTGGGAGAATCAGAGGGAGGGGAAACTGTAATTAAGATATATTGTACAAGAAAAGAATCAATTAAAAAGAGAAAGAAAAAAGCCAACAGCATTAACATAATGTAGTCACATATTACGGTAAAAAAAATCCATTTATCTTTAATGAATGTTGGAAAACAAATAGGGCATATAAAATTAGATATTAACCACAGTTTTTAAAAGGTGTTATAAAATCTTTGTAAAGGGATGGACACACGGGTCAGAGGCACAGCACTTTTGTAGCATGCACAAAGCCCTGGACTTAACACTAGGATGGTAAGAAAATGCAAATCCTCACAAACGTTCAACAACACAATTTCTTCTGTCCCATAGAGCCAGAGCTGCTTTCCTGGGTAGGAGTACTGCTGGTGATAAAGGCAGGGTCTTGTGGCCTCGAAGTTTCATTCTTGAGTGAGAAGAGTTCATCTCAGGTCAGTAGGATGGCATAAATGATGGGTACTATGACCACCAGACAAGATGCAATCCAAAGTACTCCAGAGGATTTGGCTGAAAGAAGAAAACCCCAAACACTTAGACCTTGATCACTGTGTTGAGAAGGGAGAGGATGACCAGGCATAGGGGTTCCTCCCTGAACCTAATCCCAGCTGCCTAGGGAAATCTTCCTCCTTGCAAAAACTCAACCTCTGCACATGTAAAGACTTTGGAAATTCCTTAAATATCGTTGGCTTGGCTGAATCCTGTAGTGGACATTTACCTTGACTTATCTGTAGGACTAGGAAAGAACCAATCCCATACACTGGAGGGCAATGAGGTAAGGCCACGCCAGGTGTAGATAGATGTCCTTGGAAATGTGCACCGCTGACTATAGGAACAGAGGGACCACGGCTCCTTGTTTCTCTACCTCAATAATCATTTGTACTAACTAGGAGGAAGGTGGGGGGAGGGGACAGGAAAAAAAGGAAGACATATCATACTGAAGGGAAGAGAAGAAGTGTGAGCATAGGAAAGGGAATGAGTGATAACAATGAGAAGGGAAACTGGAACACTTTCTAGGAAATTTCAGCTGGTAAAAGATTGGTTTAGCCTTCCTCAAAAGGGGGAGGTGGCTTTACTTTCTCTGCAGTCACTCCCACTTTTAAAGGGACAGGATTATACCTCTTGCTTTTTCCAGGTCTCAGAATGTTGTATTGACAGGAAAATGGCCAGCCTGATTGTGCTCTTATAACCCCATGTCTATTACATTGGATCTGTAGCGAGAGAGCACGTTAGCAGAGGTTAAAAAGACACGACCAGTCAGCTGAGGTGAGAACAAGAACATCTAGGCCTATGTGCAGAAGCAGAGGCAAAGGAGCTAAGACCAAGCCTTGAAAAACCCAGAATAGCAGTGTCTCCAGGACCCAGGGTCTCTGGTAAGAGGATGGTATGGAAGTTGCTATGGCCAGAATCTGGGCCCTGGTAACCCTAAGAACCTAGGCTCAGCCACTCATCTTTAATAATCCAATTAAAGAGACAAAGTAATAGTGAAAGCATAAAGGGGGGTGTATTAAAACTACATTGGGGGAGAAATAGCTCCAGTAACATTCCCCACTACAATGTCCACATTCGGGTTTTAACATGAAGTTCAGGTTTGAATAGAAGGCAAGAGGTGTGCATACGTTTGCTGTCTTAGTCACAGTTGGTCCCATACGTCATTGTCCTGGTTTTAATTTCTCCTGCAAGGTGTTCTGACAAGTTGTCATAACTGTGTGAAATCCCTTCCCTGGAGACAAATCCTTCCTCTGGCTGGTGCCTGGCTTTATAGCCCCCGTTTGTTTTATTATCAGATCCTGGAGAAATTCTAATTTTAGCGGGTGGTGGTGGTGGTGGTGGTGGTGGTGTCTGTTTTATTCAGTGTTCTATTTCAGTGAAGAGACACCATGTCCGTAGCAACTCTTATAAAGGAAAGCGTTTTAACTGGGACTTGCTTACAGTTTCAGAGGTTTGGTCCATTATCAGCCTAGCAGGAAGCCTGCTGGCATGCAGGCAGACATGGTGCTGGAGAAGGAGCTGAGAGGTCTATATCTGGCTCAGAAAGAGATCTTGGGCCTGGCTTGAGCATTTGAAACCCCAAAGCCCACTCCCAGTGACATGCTTCCTCCAATAAGGCCACACCTCCTAATCCCTGTCAAGAAGTCCCACTCCCTAATGAGCAAGCTTTCAAATATATGAGCCTGTGGGTACCATTCCTATTCAAACCACCACAGTGTCCATTGCTTTAATGGTCTAATCCAAATGAAAGGTAACATTATCTCTTTATTAGAATACCTTTATTCCTGCTACGATGGTTACATTTCTACATTTCCCTACTCTTTGTTTTTATACCTCAGTCTTTTTTTAGTTGAAAAAATATTTTTTATACAATATATTCTGATCATAGTTTTCTGTCTTTCCTCTCCTCCAGATCTTCCTCACCTCCTCACTCATCCAACTCCACACTTTCATTCTCTGTCTCTTTAGCAAACAAACAAACAAACCAAAATAAAACAAACAGAGAAAAAGGACAAAGAAAAAGATGAGAAACACATACACATGCAGACACATAACATCAGAAACCATAATATATAAAGGTAAAAAACGCCCAAACAAACCATTATGAGACGAGTAAGAATATTGCCCCAAATACCATTGAATCCATTTTGTGTTGGCCATCTACTGCTGGGCATGGGCCTGCTGTCTAGCGTGGTTTGTATATTCAGTAAGGGATCGGAGCTCATGTCCACTTCTCTCTCTCAGTGCTGGGACCTCATCTAGCTTGGATCTGTGCAGGTCCTGTACATGCTGCCATGGTCTCTATGAGTTCATATGTGCATCAGTCCTGTTCTGTCTGGAAGGCACTGTTTCTTTGGTGTCTTCCATCCCCACTGGTTCTTATAATCTTTCTGCCTCCTCTTCTGAATAGCTCCCTGAGACCTGGCACACCCAGTCTTGAGGTAAAATATGCTTACATCTGAAATAAATATCACAAATAGAATCCAAGTAGGGGCTGCAGTCAGAAGACAGTGAGTGTCCCCTAATTGTGCATAGTAATTTCTCCATAACCCCTTGGCTTTAGTTGCTTTGGGAAGGATTGGTTCAAGTGACTCCATTTTTATTGTTGGCATTGAGACAGGGTCTCACCATGAAGGCTACACTGTCACCAAACAAATTTTATCCTCCTGCTTCAGGCTCCCCAAGTGCTGGGATTGGATGAGCCAACATGCTCCACTTTCAACAGCTAATATTGAAATTACCTGTTCCCAAATGGAGAGCACATGTTTCTCTTTAGAACATCTTTACTCCTGCCAGGAGAGTGTCATGAACATGACATGGGTCACAGAAAAGCATTGATTGTAACCACAGGTATGAGATGGTCTGAAGAAAACGTGCATTATCAGGGCAGAAGGATGGCACATTTAAATATGGAGGATGGGATGGCTAGAGAGTTTTGGAGACTGTAAACAAATTCGTTAAGGGGTTCCCCCAAGTCCAGTTGTCTCCAGGGTTAGAGGAACCAAACCTAACTTAGATGTCATTAATTTACCATTAATTCATTACTGTTTACCATTTGTGACTATTTTGCCAGGATCAACGTTAGATAGGTTACATGTATCATTTGTTTATTCCTTGTAGCGTTGTAAATATTTTGTCTTACATTTAAGAGAAATGTAGCTGGGAGAAACTAAGCCACCTAGCTAGTCACTAAGTGACTCTGATAGCTAAACTCAGTGGTCAACTTGGTGAGCTGTGGACTCACCAGGAGATGCACATCTGAGAGTGTCTGCTAAGGATGTTTCTAGAGATATTCAACTGAGGAGGAAAGATCTGCACTGAATAGGGGCAGCAGCATCCCATAAGCTGGGGAATGGAAGATGGGAAAGGAGGAAGCCCACTGAGTACCAGCACTCATCTCTCTGCTCCCTGACTGTGGACACAACATGAACAGCTATCTTATATGTCTGTTGCCACGCCTTCCCTGTCACGATGGGCTGAATTCTTACCCTTCCTCCCTTAAGTTGTTTTCGTATGGTATTTTATCATATCAACAATAAAAATAACTAATACAGAGACTATCTCAGGAGCGGCCTAAGGTGTGACTAACTCTAAAACCTAGGACTTCAGTGGCACCTGGTAGGTCTGAATTAAAGGGGCGTGACACTATGTGAATGGATGTTTCTAGGCAACCCAGAGAAATCTGAACTATGAAGCCTAGAGTTTACCTTCCTACCTTTACCAAGGAGCATAATACTGGTGCAGTCTCTTCCTTGCTTCTACTCACCAGCCTCTCTCTCACTCATCCACTTTTCCTTATTTCTTTGCCTGGACTACTCTCCCACTTCCCTACTTTCCCTAATTGTTCTGATATCTCAGGCTGTCCTACAATCACTCAGGACTCAGCTTTTAGGAAAGACAAGATGAGCTGGGTGGTACGTGACTGTAGAGCCGGGTAAAAGCCAGGTCTCTGAAACTCCAGTGACACCTTTGAGACTCTCCACCACATTCTCTGTCAGAAGGCAGAGTAGGAACCTATATCTTTCTTCATTCAAAGGAAATCAGTCATCGTGCGCCCACTTCAGCTCTCTGGAAGATAATTCTTACCTGTACAAGGTGAGGTGAAGTACACTGTGTCGTTTTTGCTGCTTACAGGGTTGCTGACTTGGCAGGTGTAAGATGTAGACCAGTTCTGGGGAGTGATGATGAGGTCGAGCACATCTCCTTGACCCTCTTTGGGGAGAGGCCTCGTGCTGTCATACCAAGTGTAGTCAACATTCTGTCCCTCTGCCTTACATGATAGCTTCAGATGACAAGACTCAGCCGAATCTTCCGTCTTCTCAAACTTTATGGACAGCTTGGACACAGGATCTGAAAAAAGTTTGTTATGAGACAATGAGCTTATGCATTTTGGGGGCATTCACGATGCAAGGATTTGGCCAACAAACTACAAAGGCAAACAGGGAGGAGTCGCGATTGCCATTCAAGGTGGTTATGGACAAGAGACTCCTACAGATAGATCCAGGTAGCAACTTTGTCTTCAAGAGGTTACCTTTTGGTGGTGATGCTAAGGTAGATCCAGGAGGGGGAGCCAGAGTTCATTACATGCCATTAGGAACAAAGTGTCCTGATGGTCATCTGTGAGCCAAGTGCTAATGGGGAGATCAGCTGGCTTCTGACTGTGTTTCCTAACTATCTGAGATACTCAGGGCCTCTTATCTAACAAGAGCCCACAGCCAGCACTAGTGGGGCCCACTCTGAACCTGGAGTTCAAATTCAGGGAGAATCCTGAAGGGCCTCAACCTGTACACAGCAAAGCCCTTCACATTGTCATTACAGGAGGCTTAGATCTATATACAAACCTGCCATCTTCGTCTCAGTTGTGAATCAGAAGCTCATAAAGAAAAATGAATTTGTTTAGTTTGCCCAGATGATACATTGTCATTTTCTATATGAGTTCTAACTACTTAATAAACTCATCAAGTTTGCTTCATTCCTGCTCTTTTCTGTGGGGTAGTCAAGGATCCAGCTTTACCTGAGCAGAAATCCCCAAAGGGAAGGTAAACTCTTTAGGCCACTGGTGGCTGTTTGGTTATCTCCCACCCCAAACACACGTTGTACTTGTGACCATCTTAGAAATTGTAAAAAGCTAGGACACAAAGGCTAGAACACATAAATTTAACTGCAAAACAGACTGATTGGTCTTTTTCTGAGGAAAACGGATCCTGGACTTTGGGTTGTTTCTGAAACCACTTTTATTTAATTCTGGGCCAAGGAAAATGTTTTAAGCCCACCCGTCTTGAAAGAGAAAAGATATAGGGTTTCTACTCATTCTTGGCCTCATAGATTTCTTTGTTCCTAGTTCTGCCAGTACAGCAGGGAGACACACCACAATACAACCACCTAAGGAGTTTCCTATCCCTTTGGGAACCTTCATTTGGGTAAAGCTGGATCCTTGGTGACCTACAGAAAAGAATTCCATAATGAACCATAATGAAGCAAAGTTAATGAGTTTATTAAATATTTAGACAGAAGGTCACATAGCAAAAGACATTAAACAATCTAGGCAAATCAACCAACCATAAATAATTTTTCTTTATGAGTTTCTGATTAGGCACTAAGCCAAGCACTGATATATAAGTCATATTAATGGCCAGATCTGTAGATTCCTGAAGCTTGGGACTGAACTGGCCCTGTTCTCAGTCTTCCACCTCTCAGGCCTTCTTAACTCTTTGGTACTCCCTTGAATTGCTCTACAGAGTTCCTTAGAACAACTTCTCCTTTTTTGGTAAAGGTACAAAAAGTTGGCTTCTGTCACTTCCCTCCAAAGAACCTTACCTAATATGGACAAAGAGATATTATCTTACACCATGGTGCCACAGCTACTGAGTAGCTGACCAGGGGGTTTTTTAAGTGTTAATGGACACATAATAACTGTATGTATTTGTGGGATACTATGTGATAATTAAATATACACATGTAATAATTACTTCAAGAAAATTAAGATTTGCCTCCTCAAATATTTGTCATTTCTTTGTGTTGGGAATATTTGAGATGTTCTTTCCCAGCTATTTTGAAGTACTGTGCTATGGAACCCCAGAGAAAACTCCTTCTAATTAACTTTATGTTGGTTTTCATTATCCAACTTCCCCCTAGTGACTATGAAATCAACCTTCTTGGCTTCCACAAATGAGTGAGAACGTGGAGTGTTTGTCTTTCTGTACATAGTTATTTCATTGAATTGGAGCTTTGAACCTAGGTCTGTCTGGCTCCAAAGATAATGCCCTAGTCTTATTTCTATATGAACTGGTTAGGCTGAAGCTGTAAGTAGAGGTTTTTGACATATGCAATCTGATAGAACTCTCCTAGAGAACTGTCTCAACTTATATTTTTACTATCTTTTTTCTATAAGTCCAATGCAGTTCGAGTTCAGAAAGAATTAAGGTACCTTCAAAAACTAATTTAGGTTGCTTACAGGATGGAATGAAGGAACTAGAGAAGAAATAGTCTTTTTTGTTTTCAGTCTGGTAAGGTTTGTTTCTCCCTGTTTGCGGTTCCTCAAAAGGGACTCACATTGAAGGTTTGGTCACCAGCAGGCACTACTTTGTGGAAAGCGATTGGTTCAAAAAGTTATGATCTCATCAATTGATTGATTTACTGATGGACTAATAATTGAATAGGCTATTGGGAAATGGTAGAAAGTGGAAGGAGTGGCCTAATTGAGAAAGTGAATCACTAGGAATATGTCTTTGAAAGATATATCATGTCTTTGGCCCTTTATTCTAGTACCTCCTTCCCAGTGGTACTAGGTGAGCAGCTCTGCTCCATTGCCCCTTCCCCCCTCCCCTGCCATGATGCTCTGCTTCCCAGAGTTCCATAGTGATGGAGCCAATGGACCATGAATCATACTGTCTCTGAAGCTGTGAGCCCAAATCAACCTTACCTTTTCTGAACTCTTTATCTGAGGATTTTGTCTTAGGAACAAAAAACTAACACAATTTCTCTTTAAATCTTAGACTCACTTACTTCAGAAGGACTTTAAATGGGTGACAGTTATCAGCTTTGCTATCTGCTGGGTCAGACTCACTCACAATTAGATGTGTCTCTGGGAGAAATTAATTAAATGTGTCCTGATGGTCTCTTCTCCCTGTCCAGCTCCTTCCCCAACTCCCAGGAGACCAACAAGGTCTACTGAATAGGCACTTGTTCCTTGACTCCAAAACTCACCAAATACATTCAGGGTTATCCTGTACTCTTCCTCAGTTTCACGTAACACTCTCATGTAGTAGAGACCTTTGTCTTCTTTCCGAATATTAGAGATATGAAGTTCACCACTTGTATGGTCAAGTTTGACCCTGCCCTTAAATACAGAATCGTAGATAGTATCTGTACCATTATATTCATATTCTAAAATCTTCTGTTTGGTAGTGTGAAGCCAGGTGAGACGTTTGTAGGATCCAAGATCTTTCTTGAGGACTTTCAGGGTTATGTTGCTGCCAGTTGCAGCATTTTCCTCTAGTGGTGAATGATCTGCCAATGAAAGTCAGAGTGAGACCCATCCTGGAGAAAGCAGTGCTGTCCAATGGCCCAGCTTTTGCTTGAGCTGGTAGAAGAGGAAGAAGTTAGAAACTGAGAAACAGGGGTGGGGCAGGGTGGAGCAGAACATATTGATTATAATCCCAAATTTTTGCTGTCATACAAAAAGACAAAGGACACTAAGCTGATCCTGTTACTTTCTTGTTCATAGCCCCACCCCCCAGAGTTTTAAATAAATTGGTTCCAAGTCATCTCCCTCTGTGGGTCTGTTTCCTATTTATTCAGTTTTATTCAATAAGCACATTAGTCATAGACATAGACATCATTATTATATAATTACACTCTAACAGAATTAATACACAAGTGTAAGCCGAACGTAAAAACGAATCAGCCTGGGCTGAGGGTGTAGCTTAGTTGGTAGAGTGCTTTTCTGTAATCCTAGCCTTCAGGGGATATAGGCAAGAGGATCACAAGGTCAAGGTCCTCCTT
>CABHPR010118112.1:0-16815 GCA_902168415.1 Peromyscus melanophrys
TTTTTTTTTTCTTTTCAGTTGAGGTTTCCTATTCTCAGATGACTCTAGCTTGTGTCAAGCTGACAAAAAAATTACAAAATCTCTCTCTCTCTCTCTCTCTCTCTCTCTCTCTATATATATATATATATATATATATATATATATATATATATACATATATATATATGTATATATATAATTCAATGTTCTTTTGAATTCTCACAGGTGATACATATATAGAGATGGATTAAATTACCATTTGTATGGTTAGACATATAAATATGCACAGACGTGCAAAACACAAAGACATGCATAAAGATGACTACAGAGTGGTATTCACAATGACCCATGGTAACTAAACATTAACCATTAAGCAATAAGAGCTATGTTAGAGTCAACAAAATTTTTTCTCCTGCATAAATTTAGTGGCCTCAAAACAACACTATAAAAGTTGTTATATGAAGACACTGAAACAAAAGAAACCATGGAAATAACTAAAAGCAACTGAGTAAGTAGATAGTCGTTTATAGGAATCATGTAAAGTGCAAAGTAGATTTATTACCTTGCTCTATCACTTGGTATCTTTTTCACTATAGAACAAACTTCTCCCAATGTTAGTGTCTCAAAATAGTATCTAAAGCTAATTTTTTCAATGATGTAGTACTTTGAGCAAGGCTTAGGTGGCAGGCTATGGAGAACTCAGCAGTGTTCACTAAAACAGCTACCAGGAGCTTGAGGAGCTTGAGGCGTATCAGCTCCGAGCTGGGCAGACTTTCACATGGACACTGATTAGCACCATTATGCGGTGAATAAAAATGACTAGGCTATGTAAGTCCAGACAGTTGCTTACTCTTATTCACACAGGGCCAGTTGAAAGTTCCCAGGACCAGCAAGAAGAGGATTTCAAATCCTGTGTAGCTCCCTGTGGGGGTATTGTGTTCCCCAAAATATTGTGTATGCTAATAAACTTATCTGGGATCAGAGAACAGGACAGCCACAATATGAAACAGAGGTTAGGCAGTGGTAGCACACGCCCTTAATCCTAGCATTCCAGAGACAGAAATCCCTCTGGATCTCTGTGAGTTCAAGGCCACATTGGAAACGGCCAGGCACGGTGATACACACCTTTAATCCCAGAAAGCCACACCTTTAATCCCAGGGAGTGGTGGTAGAAAGCAGAAAGATATATAAAGCGTGAGGACCAGAAACTAGAGGCATTTGCCCTGGAGAGGCATTTGGCCTGGAGAAGCATGTGGCTGGTTAAGCTTTCAGGCTTCTAGCAGCAGTTCAGCTGAGACCCATCCTGGATGATGGCTCCGGGCATCCAGTCTGAGGAAACAAGACCAGCTGAGGATCTGGCGAGGTGAGATAGCTGTGGCCTATTCTGTCTCTCTGACCTTCCAGTGTTCGCCCCAATAACTGGCCTCGGGTTTGATTTTATTAATAAGACTTTTAAGATTCATGCTACATCTCCCAATTCTTCTGCACTGTTTATTGTTAGGATGTTGGTTCAAGCAGGTCTCACACAACGCAGAAGTCGATTTAACAATAAAATGTGATACTGTGGAGGCAGAAACAGGTGGATCTCTGAGTTTGAGGCCAGCCTGGTCCACAGAGCGAGTTCCAGGATAGCCATGGATACATAAAGAGACCTTGTCTCGAAAAACCAAGAACTTCAAGTTTTTTCTTATACATTGAATCTAAGCAAGGCAGAGGCAGAATGCAGAATGGCTGTTGTGATGAGCTTCCAGGTAAATAGAAGAGGCAGCTGAAGGTGCAGTTTCCATTATATTGGAATGATTACTGTTTAGATGCGTAGTAGATCATGGTGACCTAAGTTCACCATACTGTATTATATACTTCACATCTGCTCAGAGATTTTAAGTGTTCTCCCATCACCAACAAAACAGGACAAGCAGTGAGAAGATAGTTGTTTTTTTTAGCCTGATTATGGTAATCATTTCAAAATGAATACTTAGATCAAAACATTGTGCTGTATGCAATCAGATTTTATTAGTCAAGCGTACCTCAAAAATAACTGGAAGATTTTTATAAAAATTAATTTTCAGATAATAACCAAGCCTGTAAGTGATTATTCCAGCTTGCTCTCTCTGTTGCTATGATAATACACTCTGAGCAAAAGTAACTTGGAGAAGAAAGAGTTTATTACACTTCCAGGTCACAGTCCTTCACTGAGGGAAAGAAGTCAGGAAAGGATCAAAGCAGAAGCTTGAAGCAGAAATCACAGATGAACAGTGCTGACTGTTCCTTCCATGACATTCTTATTCAACCCAGGACCACCTTGCCCACTATGGCACAGCCCACACTGGGGTGGCCCTCCTGTGGACTGGCAAAAAGAAGATGCCCCCCCCCAAATATGTCTAAATAAGGAAATTCCCCAGAGATATTCCTTTAGGTAAGTCTGGGCTGTGTCAATCTGAAGTCTGAATCAGAGCAGAAGATTTCTCATATAAGTAGAAATTATTACCACTATAAGAATGTTTACTTTGTAAAAGTAAATCAATAAAAGGAAGGTAATTTTCAAATCTCATGATAGCAAAAATCATTAAATCTCTATCATGTGTGTTTAATGATTAGAGAAAATAGGGTATTTTATTCTGAAGAAAATGTTGCTTTTATATCTCCTTTGTTAAAAAAAATACAGAGAAGGCAATTTCACATGTTTTATATTAACTGCCGGTACATTGGTTGATATAGGTCAGACGCTTGGTAAAGAAATCTTTAAGTAAAATAATAATAAAGATAGCATTTTATTAGGAAGCCTGCGAAAGCATTCTTTAGAATTTCATTCCACGTTACGGGGAATTTTCCACCTATTTATCTTTTCAGATTAATTTTTCACACCTTTAATATCTCCCTAGAAGGCAATTACAAAATTTGAGGAAATGAGTTCACATTTGCAGAGTTTCTTCAGCCATCCCTCATCAAGTGTTAGGAAATTAGAAAAGTGGGGGGTGGGGCAGTGTTTGAATGGTATTCAATTAAATCGAATGAATAATCTCCTGGGTCACATTTACACCCATTTACAAGGGACAAGGAAAAGCAAGCCGACACAATAAGAATTACAGAAAGGAAGAAAGAACCTGCAAATGCAGAAAGCAAAGAGAGGCCCATTCTGAGCACATTCTGCTTGTCTTTAAGTCTCTTCAGTTTCCTTTAAAACCTGAAATGAAGAGATGGCTTGCTAATTATGCACTTTAGAAATTCTAGTAATTAGTTGACATATAAATGAATTTTATTCCATTTAAAGAATGACAACCAATGCCAAACTGAACTCAGTTTTATTTCTGTCATTTTTTTTTCTAATCCCACCTTCTCTGCTTTATCTCACTACAATTACAATGTTCGAATTATCAGTTTTATGTGTGATGTACTGAGCTCCTCTCTAGGACATCGACTAACCAAATGTTTTTACGACCTGAAGAAGAGAATGATATCATAATGGAAACAGAAACCAACAAAACATGTAAGTTTCTTCATGTTTTAGGACTACATTCTGGCTATGAACATGGTCCTGCTGTTGGGATTCTGCCCTCACTCCAGCTACGTGACCACACGCAAGCAGTTCAGGAGCTAGGCAAAGGGTCTTGCATCTTACATCATCAATGCTCGCTGGTGACTACATGCACGTGGCATGGTCATGCAATCAGCGCATGCCTGGTATAGCTCCATAAGCTCACCTGCTCCTTAAAAATCCAGACACAGATCCCCCTCCTCCCTTCTCTGTTCTTTCTTCTCCTCCACTATCTCTTTTCTCTCTCTTTCTCTCTCTCTGCTTGTTGCATGTGCGTCTCCCCCAGGCCTGGTTCTTCTGCTCCTCCCCCCTACCCCACATACAGGAGGGCACATTGCCTCAGGCTACTTATACCTGGTACACAGATGGCAGTTCCTTTTTACATGAAGGGGACCCATACAGCAGGCTACGCCATCATGTCAGATACTGGGGTGGTTGAAACACAGGCACTACCCACACACCACTAACCAATAGGCTGAGCCGACAGCTCTCACCCGTGACTTCCAATTGGCACAGGGGCAATCTCTACTTGCTTATATAGACTTCAAATACACTTTCCATATCCTCCTATCCCATGCTACTATTTGGAGAGAGCATGGGCTCCTTACAGCAAAGGGAGGATCCATATCTAACTCAGGCCAAATAATGGCCACACTGGAGGCTTCCCACCTCCCCAAGGCTATAGGAATTGTCCACTGCCAGTCTCATCAGACCAATAGCTCCATCATCTCTAGCGGAAACAACTGGGCTAACCAGGCAGCCAGGACAGCGGCCTTTTTTCCTCACCTTCATTCCAGAAAAATCTCTCTTCATGCACAGTGACACAGACAGGGCCCTGCTCCCTCAAGTTCCAGAGGACACCAGGATCCACTGCCTTTTCACCAATTCCAGAGGAATGAGGTATCGCCCCCCACCAAGCTCTTCCTTTCCTAATTAACTACTCAGGTAATTGTTATAGGACCACCACAGAGCTGGAGGCAAAGGACCATCAGATGTATCTAGTAGGTAAGGAAAAAAAACAGTAACAATCAAAAGGTATTTACAACCCCAGACCCAAAAGTGTCTGGGCTCTGCAAAAACAGACTTTACTATAGCAGTCTATTACTGTTGAATGCTCTCAGCAATTGATCACCTGTGTCTCCTGAATGCTAAACTAATAAAGGAAACAGGTGCCTAAAAACAATCTGTCTCTAAGAAAGCTTATCTCAGGTAAAAATTAAGCAGAGTACTAAACACTACAATGGTCACCAGCACAAGACATTAATTTTCTCACATATTAATATGTTTAAAATTTTTCCCATGCTCCAGAAACCAGCTTAAACCCATCCAAGTTGGATCTGCTTCAAGATAAGTGCCAAACACAAACCTTCCTGTTCTTGGGACACCCCCCATCACCCTGGGAACCCCCCAAAGGAAAAAAATAATAATGATACTTTTTACTAAGCTTTTCTCTGTCTCATCATTATCCTGTCAGACAGGAGCAGCCAAAGTATTCCAAGCCAAGAAAGATGGACAACTCCAGGGCAGCAGACGACAGCCCACCATCCCAGGACACCTATCTACTTCAGAAGCCCCCTTCCCTATCCCCTCAAGAGTCAACTGAAAGCAGTTTCCAGGAGAAACAACACCCATACACACTCATCCTCCATCTTTTATAAAAACAAAGAGTCCAGGATGATGGGAATTCCAGCCATGCCTCCACAATCGCACATGCCCTGGCGAGACACTTAGTCATTTCTGCCTAGCCATTTCCGGGTCATATGTCCTACAAAACTCATGTACTGCATGGTCAGGTAAATCATGCACAGTGTGACCACATGATCTATGCACATGCGTGGGGTAGCCATGTGGGCTCATTTTTGCATGTACGGGGTGGTCCTTAAAAGATGGACCTCATACCACTCCCTCAACCCCTTCCTCGTGTGTCCTTTCCACAGGCCTGAACATATCTGTCCCTTTCTCCCTTTCTCAATAGAACTCTTGTTAGTGGGTTTTGTCATGTTCCATGACTTTTCCTTGCCGGGTAAGAGTACCACTAAAACCAACACCTGCAATTAACAGATTTGTATGTGTTTGTTTTACATAGTTGGGTTGTCTAGGAAAAAGAAAGCATTATATGCCATATTAGAACACATTTAATAGAGGAACACAAATTATTAGAATATATGCTAATGGACAGTATAATATACTCATTAGGTATGTTACAGTCAAAGTATAACACACACATTCTAAGTATAACATTCACAACAAATAAAAAGTCATGTTACTCATATGCCCCGTGTAAAACACAACAGAATATATCCCTGGTTTAATAAAAGTCAAGTACAACTTTGCTACATTTTTGAGTAAATGTGTATACAATTAACACAACTGAAACACAAGAAAAACAAGCATAGAGAATGGATGGAGGGGATGTAATGAACACGTCTGCCACTGGTATTTTGATTTTAAATCTGTTTATTGACAAAACGCTTACTGAGGCAATTAAATAACAATTAAGCAGAGGTATACAAATAACATTAAAGCTGAAATAAATAAGGAAGGCTGGAGACATTGTGAAGTTGGCCCAGTGTCTGCCTAGCATGCGCAAAAACCTGGGTTCAATCCCCAACAACACCGAAACCAGGTGCCATGGCACAAGTCTGTAATCCCTAAGCAAGGACGTGGAGGTATAGCTGCTAGAAGCTCCTGGTGAGTCTCCATTAGCCTGAGGCCTGACTCAGAAACAAAAGACCATGTTTCGAAAAAAAAAGAAGAAAAAGAAGAAGAAGAAGAGGATAAGATTTAGAATGTAGGAAAGAATTAGCCTGGTCTAGGAAAGTGGTAGCAGTAGGTAACAAGATCCATGGCCCTACTAGCCCCTGGAAGTCAGCTAGGTTGCTGTTGAATGGGCCTTCACTCTAATGAGACAGCTGTTGGTTGCCGCCAACATGTGATCTCCACTTGTACTTTCGTGATTATTTGGTCATGCTGGTAACTGTCCTTGCTCATATGTGTTTCAGCTGGGGAGGAATGTTTAATTTGCTTCCCTCCCTGGAGAGCTGGCATAGTATTGTTTGGAAAATTGGAAACTAGATTTTAAATATGATCCTTATACCCATAGATAAGCATAGCTACCACCGCTCACCAAAAAAGCCTCGCTTTATAGTAAATGGAGACCATCATACAACTGGATAAAATTCATAGATCAAGAGATGGTGCGGAGCACAGCACCAGCAGACACATCTGTATCATAGCTCCCATGTCTATGACATGGAGGAAGAGGCTATAGAAAGATTTTAAGAGCCAAAATGCTAGGAAGTCTGCCATGAAACATCCTTTACTAGAAATGACTGCATAAACAAAACCAGAATAATGATCAATCATGGTATCAACATGCACGTTATAAGAAAGGGGGGAAATCTTGTTGGGCCCCATCCTTAGACAAAGAACTACAGGCAGCTAATGTTTTCTGGGAGAAGGAGATTATTAGTTTCTCCAAGAGATGTGCCCCCTTATTGGTTGTGCATTGTAGAATTGTCATCCTTGAAACCATATAAACAACAAAAGTGGACTCAGCAGGCTGTATATAGTATGTATATGTATATATATATGTGCATGTATGTTTATATGCATGTGTATATGAATGTGTGTGAATACACGCAACATAGAAACATTATATATATATATATATATATATATATATATATATATATATATATATAATCAAAGGAAGAAAGGCCATCAATATGGGAGGGAAGCATGGGAATGTTCCCAGGGAGGAAAGTATCTGGGAGAAGATGGAAGGGAGAAAAGGAAAGGGCAAAGTGATGTCATTATTTCCATTAAAAAACATTTTTAAAAAAGAAAAAATAAGAAGAGGAAAAAAGAAAAGAAGTAAGGAAGGGAGAGAAGGAGGAAGGGAGGAAAAGAAAGAAAATACAAAATGGAGACTTTGTATACTGCAGTATGAATCAATATAAACATCATTATAAAATGGATGGTTAGTAAGAGCTCTCCTTTGTGACAAAAAGATAAAATTATTCATCTTAATGCATTTAATCCATCTAAAACCATCACTACTTTTAGTAAAAGCACATTTTATTTTCAACAGTAAAGATTATCATTATTCAAAATTGAAACAGTGATTGAGGGAATTTGGTCAATTCTGAGCGAAGAGCCAGAACTTATTTAAAATTGCTCTAAAACTGGCTTGGATTAAAATTGTTTTCAAACTACAGTTTATAGATTTCAAAAACTTCATTCATCTTCCCAATCTCTTTTCTCATGTTATCCTGAAATTATTTTTCTTGCAAAAATTATTTTGTTCTGAGCATTTATAAAAATGTATTCTGTGGGTTTTCTTCTTACTTCTTTTGAAAACACTTTAGGACCCATTTCAAATTCTCTTTACAGAATTTAATAAATTCAATCTTCTTCAAAATTCAGGGTGCTCTGTACAAATAATTTAGTAGCCCTGAGCTAATTAGTTTTCCTTTAGTTCTACAACATGGCTATGCACATCAACTGGATGTAATAATAAAAGTATATTTGCAAACAGACTTAATTTAAATTTCCCAAGTTAACAAAACTGCTTTAGATATCATGAAAGTGGTAAAATATGTTTACATAAAGTACGAAGGTTAAGTCAAAGAAATTGCTGGTACTATCTCATCTGAAAATGAAACAGACCTTTTTGACATAAACAGATAACTGTTTTATTCTGTTCTCTCTCTCTCTCTCTCTCTCTCTCTCTCTCTCTCTCTCTCTCTCTCTCTCTGTGTGTGTGTGTGTGTGTGTGTGTGTGTGTGTGTGTGTGTGTGTGTGTGAATGCATCTGCTGTGCTGGTCCTTATAAAAGTGAGAGACAATTGGAAGGGCTTAGTTCTCTTCTTTCACCATGGGGGTCCTGGGAATTGAACTCAGGCTTGGTGCAAATGCTTCAAACTGTTGAAACATTTCACCGGTTCCATGAACACAGCATCAATCTGGTCCTCTGCCTGCAGATGCTGCACCCATACGTTCAACCAAATGCAAACTGAAACTACAAGAGCAACAATATTGTACCTTTGAGATTTCATCTCGCCCCAGTCAGAATGGCAAAGGTCAACATCTGACCACAAATGCTGGAAAGGATCCAGCGAAGAAGAGAACCCTCATTCAGTTTGAAGGGAGTGTAAGCTGGGTAAAGCCACTGTGGAAATCAGGGTGGTAAAGTTTCAAAAACCTAAACAAGTTTACCCTTTCACTCAGGTACACCACTTCTTGGCATAGGCCCAAAGGACTCAGTGGCATACTCCACAGACACTTGCTCCGCCACATTTATTGCTACTCTAACTACCCTAGCTAGGAAATGGAAACCACCTAGATGTCTTTCACCCCATGACAAATGGATAGTACACACATGGTGCATAAACACTGTGGAATACGACCCAGCTATAAGGAAATATGAAATCGTGAACTCTGTGGGTAAACAGAGGGAACAAGAAGAGATCCTATTGAGTGAGGTAACGCAGACCCAGAAAGACAAATGTCACAGGTTCTCTCTCATTGGAGTCTCCAAGCTCCAAGTCTTCAGATGTAAGTTTATATCCTGCAGAGACCCAGAAAATAAAATGTAGCTTGATTTTTCCTGCCTGGCCCATGGTCAGGATAAATCTCTTTCACCTGCCAGTCCCACAGCTGCTCAGACCCAACCAAGTAAACACAGAGACTTATATTGCTTACAAACTGTATGGCCGTGGCAGGCTTCTTGCTAACTGTTCTTATATCTTAAATTAATCCATTTCTATAATTCTGTTCCTTGCCACATGGCTTGTGGCTTACCAGCATCTTTACAGGCTGCTTGTCCTGGCGGTGGCTTGCAGCGTCTGGCAGCGTCTCCTTCCACCTTCCTGCTCTTTTTATTCTCTCTGTTAGTCCCGCCTATACTTCCTGCCTAGCCACTGGCCAATCAGTGTTTTATTGGCAACACATTTGCCATACAGAACATCCCACAGCAATAAAACATTTCTAGGAAAGAGGGATTGGGAAGCGATCGAGAGAGAGAGAGAGAGAGAGAGAGAGAGAGAAAGAGAGAGAGAGAGAGAGAGAGAGAGAGGAATAGCAGGTCACAAGTGATCTGATAAGGAAAAGTGAAAGCCTCTTTAGGGAGGGGGCAGGGAGGTCAATACAGGAGAGAAGAGTATAAAGAGAAGTTGCAGGGTATAAGTCATCTGACCAGGGAAAAGGGGAAAGGCGGCTCTTTGGGGAGAGACAAGAGATAAATACAAAAGCAGGAGAGAGAGAAGGGTAATATAATAAGGACATCTGAAAAAGTCCTAAGAATCATACTATTAACTACCTGAAAAAAGTATAATGTGCATAATTCTGTGTATAAATATACATATACAGTTTAAATGTAATTTTCTCATCTAGGCTGGCATGATTCCTCCAAGAGCCAAACACCACCTAACAAAAACCCCAAACCATACTAGGCATGAGAAGCTCTCTTTTAATTTGTAGGTCAGGGTTGTCCAAGAGACTCATAAAACATACAGCCTATTGTTATTGTCTTTGGTTGCTCCCCGGAGGTGGAAGGTAAGTCTCTATCACTGAAGATGCCATGAACTTCAGATACAGGGCTCAGAACCCCCTGAATGGGAACTGGTCTGAATGCCCCCTCCCTAATGACTAGCTTTCATGGTCTTGAAGTTACCATGTAACTTCCAAAGGAGAGAAGCAACCAACAGCCTTATCCAGCTTGACCAGCATAGCACTAGAAGCCTAAGGGGCAGTAGTGGCACACATAGCTGTTGGCAGTAACCAACAGCTATCTAATTGAATGTAAGATCTAATTAATATCTAATTGAATGTAAGATCTGCTCAACAAGAGGGAAATCATGCCTGGTAATCTAAACCTAGTTACCTACTCAATGAGAGTAAGCTCACAGGTATTGGAGGAGAATCTACAACCACCACTAAAGCAGCATAAGCCCTAACTACACTCTAAACAGTTGTCCGTAGACACACAAATAAGTATAGTCTCCATCGCTCATCAAGGAACCTCCCCTTTGCAACAAACAAGAGACCATGATAGAAAGTCAAAACCCATCAAAATGCAGAGTAGTGTTGCCCAGTCCCAGTAGCTACATCTATAAAACACTCCTCTACCTAACAGCTAACATCTAAGGCTCACCAGAAATGGGGGGGGGGCAGGAGCGGGGAGGGACACTGTAAGAGCCAGAGGTTCAGGGAATTTGCTGTGAAATTGTGTCCTTAGTAATGTCAGAAGCTACACCATAAAGTCTCCTAAATGTGAGCTCAACAAGGACAACAATAGACATGCCATAGAAGATGTGAAGAAGATCATAAAGCCTCAACGCTACACAAAGAACTACAGACAATTAGGGAAGACTGAAACGGAAGAAACTATCTTCTCCAGGGAAGGCCACACCAACTGGTTATCTAGTACAGTATAATTTTATTTTAATCTCAATCAGTAAAATTAAAAATAAAACCTGTAAGAACACAAAGTTGCATAAGTAGTTTGCCTTGTGATTTTTTTTAAAAAATAAATTTTCTAGAATTATTAATAAATAAATAACAATAAAAATATTTTAAAATAATACATTCAATACAACAATGATCATCTTCATGTGGCTTTCACATTTTAGCTGCATTAAGTTATCCAGAAATAATTTAAAGTGTGAAACATTTTGAGTTTAGGTTATACATACTACAAACAGATGTATATTCATACCACAACATAGATATTGTACAAACATATCATATGTAGAACAATACTTATTACCCTGAACCTACCAAACAGCTCAGTTTAGCCTAATCTACTTTAAATTGCTTAAAAATTTTAGTTAGTCTACTGTTGAACAAAATTTCCTAACTGAAATACTATTTTGTAATAAAGTTGCAGCTACCTCATAGTTTAATTATATGAACTTTTAAAAAATAGGATAAAATGCAAACCTACAGAATCCTGTGTTAATAAATAATGGCCTAAAAGCACAATATAGAAAAACTGACACCTTACCCAAGTTGGCTTGAAGCTATGGGTCATTCTTGTTGCCTGGAAACATGAAAAGTATGTCACATATATGACCTATACATGGAACACAAGGTGAGTATGTACATGTGGATATAAACACACACACACACACACACACACGTGCACACACAGGCATGCACACTCCAAATTACCTTGGCCCTGTAACAAATCTGAGAGGTTTCTTCTGCTCTGAGTAGACAGAAGCCATAGACAACTAGCAATTCCCAAGACTTTGAGTACCAGAGGCTTAGGGGCTGAATTTTAAATGGAAGAGCTCTATGCTTTGAGACAGACAAATACAACTCTCAGCTCCCAAAGCTCCAGATTCATGGCTTTTAGCTCTCAGAACTACTACTCTGAGTCTTGAGAAGCAAAGACTTACCCCTCTCTAGGCTCTAAACCGACACTTTGGCTCTGAAGCTCTGAGCTTTGCATGTCAGGGCCTTGGGCTTTAGGCATCCTGGGTGCTGAGCGGCTCTCTGGAACTTTCGGTGGCAGAGCTTTCAAGCTCCTCCACACCTCCACAATCGAAGCTCTTTGCTATCACCTCTTCCTTCTACACTCTCAGCTTTCATTGCTTTCCCCCTGCAGTCTACTCGGTACCTGTTCAGCACTTCCCCTGTCCTTCAGTCTCCAGGTTCTAGGCTCTTGGTAGCTTTCTGGAACTCATAGGCCACCCTCTGGTAGCTGCCATCTGCCTCACCTGATATTGGAAGCCCCAGAAATAAGTCTCTCTCTCTCTCTCTCTCTCTCTCTCTCTCTCTCTCTCTCTCTCTCTCTCTCCTTCTTAGTAGCTCACCCTACTTTGCCTGTAAAAAGATCACAAACAGGCAGGGAAACCACTTGAAGAAGTTGAATTGTGACCTACTGGTGCCCATTAAGTAGGAGTGATGGGTGGTGGACCCCAGGAGAAAAGCATCAGGACTGACAGGATGAGAGTGAGAATGTGGCTTATGCTGGCTGAGGTATGGTGGGATGGTACTTCTCCCAACACGACTGCGGACAAGAGAAAGCAGCTCAGGACTTACGAAGGGTCCTCTGGAAGTTCCAGGCCATAGTCACCAGGCCATAGTCAAATTCTGCAGATGTGCTGACTTAACAAATCCATAAACCTCGTGATGGGGTAGAGGATGGATCAGACAGGAACAGCACGTAGTACTCTTCCAAAGATCTTCAGTTTGGTTCACAGCATCCCAATCAGGTGGTTCACAGTTACAGCTAAGTTCAGTTCTAGGGAACACTCTTCTGGCCTCCATGGTACCCGTACACATTTAGTATACATATACACAGGCATAGAAGGGTTTTTTGTTTTTTTTTTTTTTTTGGTTTTTCGAAACAAGGTTTCTCTGTGTAGTTTTGGTTCCTGGAACTCACTCTGTGTTTTCTTGTATTCGTTGATGTCTGCTTTTATTTTATTTGTGTTTTACAGGTGATAATTGAGTGTTCACATTTTAATAATTCTAACCTCATTTTACAATCTCTAGGCACCATCTCCTTGTTTGTCTGCCATCTCAACTTAGGTTTAAAAAAATGTAATTTAAAAAAAAATTACCAAAACAGAAGTGATGGCTCATGTCTATAGTCTCAGTCCTCGAGGCTGAGGCAGCAAGATTGTAATGAGTCTGAGGCCAGCTTGGTCTACATAATAAGTTCCAAGTCAGCCTGCAGTGTAGACCCTGAATTATTTATTTTCCTTGTTGCTGCAACAAAATATCTGACTATGGTGATATTTTATTCATGCTGAAATGTGATTTTATTTGTATGTTAATAAATAAAATTTCCAGGGGATCAGAGGTCAAAGCAAGCCATAAGCAGAGTCAGGTGGTGGTAGCCCATGCCCTTAATCCGACCACACGTCAGGCAGAGTCTCTGTGTGGTCAAGGACACAGCCAAGCGTGGTGACACGAACCTTTAATCCCAGTACCAACCATAGAGACCTGGAGGTCTGTATAGCCAGGCAGTTATGAGGAAGTCATGTGGTTGGGTTTAGAGCCAATGAGAAGGCAGAACAGAAAGGCAATAAAAAGACAAGTCAGACAGGCAGAAGCTCTCTCTGGGGAAGCTACGGCTGGTGGTAAGATAAGGTAGTCGTGGCTCTTGCTCTGATCTCTTTGGCTATTAACTCTGTATTTGGCTCTGTGTTTCTTTTTTAATAAAACTGTTTATAAATTCATTTACATCTGATAAGAGCAGCTTAAATAAAAATTTTATTTTGGCTTCCAGTTCTAGAGGTAACGGTCTTTGGGGCCGGGAAGATACAGTGGAAGAAGCAGGAGGTTCCAAGACCACTTTGATTCCACAGTCAAGATGTAGAGAAGAGGGTTAAATTATTGTACTCGTCCAGCCTTTGTCCTTTTTTGTACTCAATCCAAGACTCCAGCCCACACAACAGTACATCCCTATCACGGTGCTTCTTCCCCGCTCATTTAACTTAATCCAGATGATACCTCACAGGCATGCCTGGGGATCAGTTTTATTAAGTTCACAATCAGGATGAAACATCACAAACTCTGCCACAAACCGGAAACAAAGGAAGCCATTACTGTAATGATAATTATGCACAGTTTTCATCCCCAGTAATGTTTATTTTTTCTTCATCTCTGTTTGCTTATTCTGATTTATTTTTGGTCCATTATCTGTTGTTTTTGACATGCTAATGTCTGCTGCTGCTATTATTTAATTTAAAGATTTTAGTACTTCCTTGGATTTCTTGAGTTGTGTGGTTGATGTAGTTCTAAACATGGCCCCGAATCCGGCTTTACTTTTTTTTTTTTTGGTTTTTTTTTTTTTCGAGACAGGGTTTCTCTGTGTAGCTTTGCACCTTTCCTGGAGCTCACTTGGTAGCCCAGGCTGGCCTCGAACTCACAGAGATCCACCTGCCTCTGCCTTCCGAGTGCTGGGATTAAAGGCGTGCGCCACCAACGCCCGGCCCGGCTTTACTTTTAAGACACACGCCTTTTGTTTCTTTGCTTTTATTGTACATGCCATCATAATTTGGAGGGATGTTTATGCTTTTTTTTGTATTATACTTGAAATAGAACAGAAAGTTGTGAATATCAGTAGATTAACATGTAGGGTGGTTTTGACATGTGTACAAACTGTACAATGTTTAAATTGGGTTAAACACATCTTTCTTCCTTTATATTTGGAATTTATTAATGATGCAAGCATTCAAAGCCCCTCCTTACCTTTTGAGAAGAGTAGTACAGTTGCTCATAACCATCCAGCCATGCAACAGTAGAGCTGGATTTCTTACTCTTATCTTAGCCCGCACCAGGACTGATTTCTCCCACTCATCCTTTGCCCTCTATTTTCCTCGGCCTCTAGAAACTGACATTCTTCTCTCAATTTCCACGAGGTCCACTGTTCCTGTTTTATCTTTCTGTGCCTAGTTTATTTCATATATCTTGATGATCCCCAGTTCCATCCCCATTGCCACAAATGTCACTATTATTATCCAACAGACCATGCAGGTATTGATCAGAATGTGGCAAAAAAGTGAACCTTTGCACCATTTTCTGGGAAAATTAAATTAGTACAGTTATTGGGAAAAACCAGCATGAAGCTGCCTCAAAAAAATATTAAAGCTATAAATACCACAAGTTCCCATAATCACACTGCAGTACATCCCTAAGGGAATTGGGTCAGGCTGCTGAATGGTCACCTGCATTCCGATGTTCTTTGTCACACTGTTTATCATAAGGAGTGGAAACATTTGTATGTGTATTAACTGATAAATGTGTTAAGGGCAATATGGCATCTAAACACAATGTGATACCATTCTACTGTAATAAGGGATGTGCTCTTCTCACTTGACAAGGTTTGATACATTATACTTTTGAATCTGCTCAGTTACAATTAAGTTTCAGTTTTCCTATAGCATATCACATCAGAAGATCTGATGATAACATAGATTAGAGAACTACTTATTCAGTATTTAAGATCTCTGTGACATTTTCATATGTTGCAAGTGATTTTACTCACCCAGGATCATAGCCGTCCAGAAGCTTCCTCAAGATGAGAAGTTTTTTTATTTTAAATTTATATCATCTATAACGCTATCTTCCTTTCAATGCTGTTTTTATTCAAATAATATCTCACTAATGAATATAAGTTGGTGACTTCAATGAATCACCACTCATGCTACAATAACCAGGGAAGACACTTTTCTAGAAAGTCTAGCACACTTGGGAAAGGAGTAGACACTAGAAACATGCACCTTGAGTTCAAGATAAATGCAGCTTCTTTATTCATGAGCAGTGTCAACAAATTGGCTTAGTTTTTGTTTCTCAGTTTAGATTTCTGAGAAATGGGTATTTTGATGGCATGTTCCACATGTTGAATTACACTGCCATTTGGAATTATGTCGGGCACATAAATTCCTCAGTACTGTGGAGTTATTAAGCGTGTGTCATGTGTAAGATGTTTCAAGCATTTCCATGAGTCAATATAGTAGGTATTCACAGTATCCATTGTATTATAGGAACATGAAGCAATTATATAAAGTAATAAAATATTCTTGATTTTAGTAAAGTTATCAAAGGCATGGAATTCATTTCACAATCTTTCTAATTCCATTATTGAGCATAATAGTCTCAATAGACACGTTAAATGAATGAGTTCATAGGGAGCTAAACGTGCATGAAAGTTGAGGGCATTTATAACAGTCTTTGATAGTATGAAAAACTCTCAAATGAGAGGCAGAATTTAAATAAAAATGATAGCTATCATTATAGTAATTATCCAATTAACAAACCGTACTGTTATGGGAAAGGTTAGAATACATCACCAGAATTTGACGGTTGTGTAAACCAAACTACCTAAATTAGGACTCCAAACTTTGAAACTGGGATCAGCAAACTTTCTTAAAGCACTAGGTAGTAATTGTTTTAGTCTTGCTAGACATATGATCTGATCTATACTTAAACATTTCACATCTGATGTTGCTGATAGCAGGGAGTGAATGGTATGATTGTATTTTAAAAACTATACCAAATTATAAGACAGGAAATTTTGTACTGAGGGTCAGTTTTCTGGCTTCTTTAAAATACAAGGAATCATAAAAGTATGTCTTGGTAACTAATACTGATGATTATGTAAACATTCAATGTGTACCCATACTGTGGTTTTTACATGATGCCTTATAATCATTTAGATCACATCAACTCATCAGGGTACGCAAGGACACTCAGCTAGCCTATGTCACACCGCAGAGGAGTTGGGTAGGAGCTTCCAGGAAGCAAATTAGAAGTATCATATAACTAAGTCCTTCTGCTCAA
>CABHPR010118114.1:0-11479 GCA_902168415.1 Peromyscus melanophrys
TTTTTTTTTATAATGTAGTGTCTGCTCTTTATTTACTATACAAAGTTTCCATTGCACTGTAATTAAAGCCTTTTATCTTCTCTAAATACAGAACTCTAGAGCAGGGTGTAGTAGCACAAGCCTATAATCCTGTCACCTGGGACACTGAAGCTAGAGAAATGCCTCAAATTCAAGACCAGTTTAGCCTCCATAGCAAGACCTTTTCTCACAAAAACAAAAGAAGGAAGTCTAGCCAGCTGTTGGAGTGCATGCTTACAGTTCTGTCACTTGGGAGGCTGAGGTAGAAAGATTACTACAAACCTGTGGCCACCCTGACCTATAAAGTGAAATTCTTTTTTTTTTTCCTTGACTGTATGTGTAAGTAGGTATGGTGGCTCATACCTGTGCAAGAAGTACCTGGGAGGCTAAGGTAAAAGGACCAAGCATTGAAGGCCAGCCTTGACTACATATTGGCCCTATCTTAAAAAAATGTTTTTAGAGAAATTAATAGATAAATTTAAAATTATTGTTTATTTAAAATTGTTTATTTAATTATTATTTTTTTAATTTGTGCATATTTATATGTGTGGGTACTTGTGCCACTTCATGAGTTTGGAGGTCAAATGATAACTTTTGAGAGTTAGTTTTCTCCTGTTACCTTGTCACTGAAGTTAAACTCAAGGCGGCAGGCTTGGCAGCAGGTGCTTTTACTTGATGAGCCATCTCATTTCCTCATATATTCTATTTTAAAATAGGACCTAAGCCGGGCATGGTGGCACACACCTTTAATCCCAGCTCTCGGGGGGCAGTGGCAGGTGGATCTCTGAGTTTGAGGCCAGCATGCTTTGTCTATGTATTGAGTTCCAGGACAGGCAGGACCACATAGACCCTGTCCACCTCCCCTTACTCCCCCCACCCCCCCCCCCCCGCAAAAAAAACTCAAATAAAGAAATAACCAGGACTACAAAGAGAGACCTTGTCTCTAATAAATAAATAAATAAAATAATAAAAAAATGGTAGCTACACATTAAGTGCCATACTTTTACTTTATATTAGCTGTTAGCTGGCCTTATGTTACACTCCTATAATCCCAGCAGTTGTGAGTTGGAGGCAGATGGATCAGCAGTTCAGGGCCAGCTTTGGCTGTGTATTACATTTGAGGCAACCTAGACAATATAAAAACCAGAGGAATAAAGACTGTTAAAATGCTGAAAATTCAAAATAAGAAGTCCTAAAGCACAAAAATTAATTCAGCTTTCTAGTACTACTAACCAGGTATGTGGTAAGCACAAATGATCTCAGTACTCAGGAAACTCAAGGCAGGAGGATCAGAAATTCAAGACCAGCCTAGGTTATATAGCAAACCCATATCTTAAAAATAAAATTGTATATATATGAGGTGTTGGATAGATGTTTCCATGGATAAGAGTGCTTGCTGTGCAGTATGAGAGCATTAGTTTGGATCCCACAACCACATAAAAAGTCAGGTGTGGCAGGCTTGTAACTCCAGTGCTGTGGGGGAAGCAGACAGGAGATTCCCTGGGGCTTGCTGGCTGTCAGCCTAGCTACTAATTCATTGAGAGACTGAGTTTAGAAGGACTAATGTAGAGAGTACTAAAGCAAGCATTGTGATATTCTCCTCCGGCCTACACAAAAGCATGTGCATCTACACTCACATGTGCATACACTACATACACATACACCATACTCTCATATACATACATGCACATACAACACTGAAAACCAGAACCTCAAACTATACTGTTAGAGGTTCAGAAAGATCATTAACAGCCTTTTAACATTTCATATCAAAGGAAGGAAATTTTAAATTTCATCTATTAATGACTAGAAAAAAGATATAAAGGAAATTATGGAACCTATTTATAAATTACATAAATTCATTGGGTGTTACATATTTTGGTTTTTTTATTTATGGTATCTGTCAAACTCAATTTAAAATGTTACCCTAGAAGATATTAAGTGGATATTTGACCAAAAGGGGGGAAAATGTTGGATTGCTTATTATGATAAATTACAGGTTCTCTCCTTCATTGCTACTGAAAATAAAATGGGCAAGTGTCCTGTACTAGAGAGTTTTTTTGTTTGCTTGTTTTTTTGTTTTTTTTTTGGGGGGGGGGGAAGTTTTCAAGACAGGGTTTCTCTGTGTAGCCCTGGCTGTCCTGGAACTCACTCTGTAGACCAGGCTGGCCTCAAACTCAGAGATCCTCCTGCCTCTGCCTCCCACGTGCTGGGATTAAAGGCATGCACTACCACTGCCCAACTGGAGATTTTCTGATATGACAGTTCTTCAAGTGAAATATTACTCATTTGGTACAATAAGGATCATATTAAGTCAAATGCAGAATTAGGTATAGGAAAAGTTAATATGTATATTGTGAAGATGGAAATACTGAGACATGGGTGGTTATGGCTTTGACGTTAGTGGTAGAGCTGAAATCATCAACCCTATTTATTTGCTGTCAGGTTCATATATGGGGTCTATGTCGTTTCTTTGGCATGTGTGCTTAAAATACAATTTCAACACTTTTTTGCTTTTTCTTCCCTTGCGCTGCCTCACTGACTAAGGAATTGGCAAATTGTCAACTGCTGATGGTAAAGCTTTTGCAGATCCTGAAGTACTCCGGAGACTGACGTCTTCAGTGAGCTGTGCACTGGATGAAGCTGCTGCGGCACTGACACGGATGAGAGCAGAGAACACACACAGCACAGGACAAGTGGACACGTATGCGTTCAGTACTTTGCTAGCATTACATGTTTTCTTGAGAAACGTGAGCCAAGGGGGCATTTTAAGTTGATATATGAGTATGTACATATATGAATATAAAAAATGATACTTTTATCATCTTTTTTGAGGCAGAGTCTCTCTATAGCCCTGGCTGCCCTGGAGCTCATTGTAGACCAGGCTAGCTTTGAACTCGGAGACCTGCCTGCCTCTTTTAATTGCTAGGGTTAAAGGCATGTGCTACCATGCCTGGCTTCATCTTTTTTTAAGTATTTTATTTTTGTGTGTATGAATGTTTGCATGTATGTATGCTTGCTACATGTGTGTCCCTCCTTCCCCCACAGAATGCTGCATGGACCAGGAAATGTTTGTTTTGTTTTTCGAGACAGAGTCTCACTATGTAGCTCTAATTAATCTGGATGCTTTACATATCCTGGAATATGCTAAGTAGACCAGGCTAGACTCAACTCACAGAGATCTACCTATCTTGTCTCTTGAGTGCTGGATTAAAGATGTCTCATTCTGCTGGGTACTGGTTTTATTTTTGAGACAGGATCGCACTCTGTAGCCCAGGCAGCTCTTGAATTCTCAGCAGTCCTGCCTCAGCTTCCTTAAATGCTGGTGTTAAAAGTGTGAGCCACCATACCTAGCTTTGCATCCACTATTAAACATTTTTGTGGGTATTCAGTATTACAGTATATGAGAAATCCAAACTGAATAAGACCTAGTTTCTACTTCAAAATAAGTTACACATTCTAAAGGTTACAGTAAATCTAACCTGACTACATGATTAGTCATAAATGAAATGGATTACTTACTCAACAGTCTAGTTGCTGGTTGTTTAAATATGGTTTGTGGAGTATGAGTATCTATCAGAGCTTGTTTGAAGTATACAGTCTTAGGTTATGTCTTGGCATATGTTTGTAATACTTAGCACTCTGTAGGTAGAGGCAGGAGGATTGACAGTTTAAGGCCAACCATGGCTACATAATAAAGTTAAACTCAGCGTGAGCTGTATAAGAGAGCCTGTTCAAAATAACTGTACGTTTTAAACTGAGACTATAACCCAGACATACTGGATCAAAATCTGCATTTTAATAGTCAGTATGGGTAGACTCCTGGATTTAAGTTAGGAATGCTGGCATACCTGTAATCTCAGCACTTGTGAGACTGAAATGAGATGATTAATGTGAATTCTAGGCCAGTCTGGGTTACATAGTGAGTTTGAGGACTGCTGAGACTATAGTATGAGAGTCTGTCTTAAGGAAAGGAAAAGTCAATTCATGGATTCCGTTTTATTTATTTATTTGTTATTATTACTTATTATTAGACAGGATTTTACTGTGTAGCCCTGTCCGTCCTAGAACTTGCTTGGTAGACCAGACTGGCTTCGAACTTACAGAGATCCCCTGCCTTTGCTTCCTGAGTGCTGGGACTAAAGGTATACCTCAACACTGCCAGGGTCAGTTAGTTATTTTACAGCAATTGTTTTTTTTTATCAAGGTAAGACTTTAAACCATAGTTTCATGTACAAAAATATCTTTGTGAATCAATATGGTGGTAGCCTTTAAAAGCTTGTCCACTTAATGCCTCCAAAGATAACTTTTTTACAAAAGAAAAAAATAGTATCTTTGCAAAAGATCTGCCTCTTTAAAGAGGCAGAGGCAAGCAGAACTCTGTGAGTTCAAGGCCAGTCTGATCTACATAGTGAGTTCTAGGACAGCCAGAGACATATAATAAGACCCTGTCTCAAAGAATAAAAGGCCAGTTAATTGGACTCACCATGGGTGGCTTTTATGCAGTCTGTTACAGCAGTGTTTGTTAACACAAATAGTAAAGCCAAAAATGTGATGTCAATTTTAATTACAAGACCTCTGGATTCATTTGTAGATTATGATTACTGTAAGTTAATGCTTTGAGAGAAGCTTAAGCTTCAACCCATACCAGAAAACAGCAACAGAAAAAAGGTAGTCCCTTTGTACTACATCAATTACATTTTTAATTATTTTTAACACTTTAAACTGAAAAACAGTCCCAGCACTTGGGAGGCAGAGGCAGGCAGATCTCTGTGAGTTTGAGGCCAGCCTGGTCTACAGAGCAAGATCCAGGACAGCCAGGGCTACACAGAGAAACCCTGTCTCAAAAAACCAAAAAAAAAAAAAAAAAAAAGCAAACTTGAAAAACAAAACTCTAAACAAACTGGCTAACACTCTAATTTTATGTATAATGACAGTATTATTTAAAAAAATAATTTTTTTTGATGTGTGAGAATACATGCTGCATGTGTATATTTGCATCATGTGTATGCCTGGTGCTTTTAGAGTCAGAAGAGTGTCAGGTCTTTTGTAACTGAAGTTACAGATGCTTGTGAACTGAACCCAGGTCCTCTGCATGAGCAGCAAGTTCTCTTACCTACTGAGCCATCTCTTTAGCCTCATAATGATTATTTTATACTACCTTTGTATGAGAAGAATTCTACTATCAGATTTGTACCAGAAGAATTCTTTTTGTTGCTGATGTTTTGGGATTTGAAATTAATGGCTGTGGCCCAGAAAGATGACTCAAGTGGCAAAAGGTCTTACTGCCAAGCCTGATAATCTGGGTTTGATTCTTAGGACCCACAAGTTAGGGGGAGAAAATAAACTCATATGAATTGTCCTTTGACTTCCACATACTCATGATGTGGCAGAGGTAGAAGTACACATGTACACACATACACACAAATAAATGTTAAAAAAAAAAAAAAAAAGCTAATAATTCACCCTAAGAGCCTACTGTTTTCTCTGCTGAGGAACCCACTGCAGAGCTAGTGCTGATGTTTTCACTGCTGCTGTTATATGAGTTGATGTCTAAATGTGATTTTGGATAAAATATTTCAAATTAAGCTTATATAAAACTTTCAAAATCTTAAATTGCTAAAATGACACAGTAGTGCATGCCTTTCATCCCAGCACTTGGGAAGCTGAGGCAGGTGGATCTCTGAGTTTGAGGCTAGCCTGGTCTACATAGTGAGTTCCAGGACAGCCAGGGCTATGTAGAAAGACCCTGTCTTTTAAAAAATATTGCTCAAATATTCTTCTAGGACTTCCAGTATTGCTGCATTTAAAAAAGAACATTGTTTCATAAACTCAAGATTACAAAGTCTGAGGGCCAGTAAGGTTTGAAACTCAGATTGTCAGGCTTGGTTGCACTTGCCTTTCCCCACTTAGCCATCTTGCTGGCCCTCAGTCACTCTGTGCCTGTCAAAATCTGTACTGGAGCTAAATTTGGTCGAATGTGAGTGTAATCTCAGCATTACATAATGCTGTTTGTTTGGGAACCTTTTGGATTACATTAGACCCATATTAATAAACAGACACAAGAGTACTTCTATATTCTAGAACCCAATAGTGATTCTATTAGTTGCCTTAGAATCTGTAAGCTTTGAGGATTGCTATTTTGTGAAGTCAACTTCAGATATAAAAAGTTTATCAGAAAGATATTTTGAAAGATAAAAACAGCAGTTATTGAGGGATAATGGTTGGGAAACCAGTGTAGGAAGATAAGAGAATCAACAGAAATAAAGTATGTATGAAAGTCTGGTAATGAAACCCATATTGTATATACTATTAAAAAATAAATAAATAAAAAAATAGGGCAGAAGAGATGGCTCAGCAGTTAGGAGCACTTGCTGCTCTTACAGAGGACCTAGGTTTGGTTCTTAGAACTCACATGGTACCTAACAATTGTCTATAACTCATAAAAATACATCTATAATAATAATAAAAAAAATAGTGTATTTTCAAATTCATATTTTTTGCCTAGTTGAAGTTTGTGTATAATTACAGTTACAAATAGAATACTTGGCACAAAATGCTCATGCCAATTTATCTTTTTGCATTTTTCTATATGTGTCTAACTATTTGATATAATTTTGTATCATAGGATCATGAGTCTTTTTGCATCAGTTAATTTTGTGTAATGTTTGATTTTAGTCGCAGTCTGGCAGAAGCTTGTTCAGATGGAGATGTGAATGCTGTTCGCAAATTGTTAGATGAAGGCAGAAGTGTAAATGAACATACAGAAGAAGGAGAAAGCCTGCTGTGTTTGGCTTGTTCAGCAGGATATTATGAACTGGCACAAGTAAGCAGAAATAATCTTTATTCATTTTAGTAGTGCTGGGGATCATCAAATCCAGGGTCTTGTGCAGGTGAAGTAAATGCTTTACCCTTGAGCTGCATCCCCAACCCCCAAATAATTGTTAGTGTTTAAAATTATAGAGGGGCTTGGGTATTTTAGTTATTTTTATGACTTGTAAAAGAAACTATAAATAGAAGCCAGAGACCCTTCCTTCCCTTTCTTTTAGAAATATATACAATTCATTTTGGTGTGTGTATATGTAGCTAGGCATGGCTTATTTTTTTTAATCATTTATTCAAAGCTAATCCTGTTGAATAAGAATCACTTAATAATCATATTTTAAGCTCTTCTGTTTTTGGAGTTTTTGTGTACATATGTTGTATGTGTATGTTTGAATATGTGTGGGCATGCATATATAGGCCAGAAGTTGATGTTAGGTGTGTCTTCTTTGACCACTGTCCACTGTTCACTGAGATAGGGTCTTTTACCCTGGTGGACCTAGAGTGTACCAGTTTGCTCCTCTAGCTAGCCAGCTTGCCCTGGAGATCTCCTGTATCTCCTCTCAAGTCTGCGTACTCCAGCCCTCAGGTTCTCATAGTGAACACTGTCTACTGAGCCATATCCTCTGTTCTAAACTTTAAAATAGTATATAAGCTCAGCAGTGGTGGTATACACTTTTAATCCTAGCACTTGGGAGGCAAGGGAAGGTGGATCTCTGATCCTGGTCTACAGAGTGAGTTATAGGACAGCCAGGGCTATACAGAGAAACTCTGTCTTGGAAAAGAAAAGAAATAGTGTGTAACTGGGGTTTGAGAGATGGCTTAGTGGTAAGAGCACTGGCTGCTCTTCAAGAGGATCCAGCACTCACATGGTAGCTCACAATCATCCATAACTCCAATTCCAGAGGATCTGATGCCTTAGGGCCTCTGTAGGCACTATGTATGGATGTGGTACACAGATACACGGGCAGGCAAAACACCCATACACACAAAATTTTTAAAAAGAAAAGAAAATAGATAACTGGTCAGGTGAGATGACTTAGCAGGTAAGGTCATCTACTACTAAGCCCAAGGACCTGACTTTGAGTTTGATTACTGGGGCCCACATAGTGAAAAGAGAGAGATCCAATTCTTACAAGTTGTCCTCTGACTTCCACCTGTGTGCTGTGATCCTTGTGTGCCTGTTCACACACAGAGAGAATTAGTAAAATGTAATTAAAACAAAACAACACATAGCTAAGGTAGTGGTGTCCACCTGTAATTTTAGCACTTGGAAGACTGGGGCAAGCAAATAACAAGTTTGAGGCCAGGCTGAGCTACATAGTGAGTCCCTGTTTCAAAAAACAATAAAAGACAAAAATATAACCATAAAAGAGAGTAGAAGTTTATTTCTACTCCATTCAGATTACCCCTGTTCTAATGTTTTTTCCTTCTATATAGAGCGATATTGGGAAGTAAACCATTTTTATTGTTCCCTTGCTAGACAATCTCAAACACAGCACAAATTCTTTTACAATTTCAGACATATATTATAGGATGGCTAATGGAATCTTTATTAAAGATCAACATGTAATAGCTAGGAGTGGTGGTGCATGCCTGTAACCCTAGCATTTGGGTTGTGGAGATAGCAGGACCTGGAATCCTAGGTTGTCCACGGCTGCCTAGTTAGAGACCAGCCTCAGATGCATAAGATTCTCTCTCAAATGGTATTGGAAAAATATGTGATCTGACTTGTCATCCTGACCAGTAAAAATTGTATTTTCCTAAAAGGTGATTATTTTTATCCCTATCTCAAAAGGTTATCTTCTTGGATTAAATATTTTTTCTGTAAGTACTATTAATAGTAAGCAATAACAACTTCTTTGTGTGTTTTTAAAGGTACTGCTAGCTATGCATGCTAACGTTGAAGATCGAGGGAATAAAGGAGATATAACTCCTTTGATGGCAGCTTCCAGTGGAGGTTATTTAGATATTGTGAAATTATTACTTCTCCATGATGCAGATGTCAACTCCCAGTCAGCAACGGGTATGTAGAAATTGATATGAAGGAAAAATTGACATAATTTTTTTATTATATTACAAATTGACTGCCACCTTTAGTCCCAGCACTTAGGAGGCAGAGGCAGAGGCAGGCAAATCTCTGTGAGTTTGAGGCTGGCCTGGTCTACAGAGAAAGTTCCAGGACAGCCAAGGGTACATAGAGAAAACCTGTCTCAAAAATTTAAAAAAAAAGACATAATTTATTATAACATGATAATAAAAATTTGATTAATAGAGCATTGTGAGATGGCACAGTGGGTAAGACACTTGCTGCCAGGCTTAATAACTTTCCAGGATGCACATGGCAGAAGGAGAGAACCAACTCTTGAAAGTTACCTCTTCTTTCACACTTAGGCCATGGCATACACATACCCCACCTCATGCACATACAAAACAAATAAATGTAATTTTAAAAAATTAGATTATTGGGAAAAAATGAATGGAAACCTTCTGAAAATAATTTTGACTTTGAGATCTTTAAAAGTCTTTGTTGTAGTTGTTGAATTTTGGTCTCACATGTAGACCAAGATGGCCCTTGCACTCAAAAATCCTCTTTTTTCGGCCTCTGGAGTGTTTGGATTATAGCATGCACCACCATGCCTGGCTGAAAAGTCTTTAAGCCAGTATGCAGCCTTACTGAAATCCTTGTACTCAGGAGGCTGAAGTAGGGGACTTCTTGAGTTTAAGGATAGTCTGGGGTTGATAGCAAGGTCCTATTTCCAACAACAACAAATCTAACATAAACTTGAACCAGGCATAGTGGCACTTGTGTATAATCTTAGCATTTAGGAGCCTGAGGCAGGAGGATTGCTGTGTGTTTGAAACACATGTTGGATATATAGGGTCTTCCAGGACAGTTCTAGTCTGCATAATAAAACCATCTCAAAATCAAACAGTGTAGGTTCTGTTTGGTCAAGATAAACAGTTTTTCTGCTACAAATAGTTTCTTTTCTTTTGTCCCAATGAAATGTAATGTATAAGAAAAAGCTGTGTGTCCTGTAGTTCTTTATCTCATTCAAATGTAGCTCCTTTGACTTTGTTTATGGTGTCAGATTTTTCATTTATGGTATGCTGAATACATTTATTAATAAGAAAATACCCACCCCCAATTTACTTCTCCCTCCTCTTTTTTTAAACACATAAAGTTTTAATAATATATATCAAAAGTATGATTTAAGTTTAGATCTGGGGCCAGGAATGTAGATGAGTTGGTATAGTACTTGCCAAATGTTCGTGAAACCCTGAGTTCAGTTCCCAGAATCACATAAGCCACATGTCCTGGTTACTTTTCTGCTGCTGTGACAAAACACCCTAATCAAAGCAGCTTCTAAAAGAAAGCATTTAACCAGGTTTATAAGTTTGAAAGAAAGCATTAGAGTCTGTGATGGTGGAGCAAAGACATGGCCCAAGAACAGTGGAGAGCTCATCCCTTTTTTTTGTTTGTTTTTTGAGTCAGAGTTTCTCTGTGTAACAGTCCTGGCTGTCCTGGAACTCACTCTGTAGACCAGGCTGGCCTCAAACTCAGAGACCTGCCGCCTCTGCTTCCCTAGTGTTGGGGTTAAAGGTGTGCGCCACTACTGCCCATGCACGCATTGGGAATGGCAGAAATCTTTTGAAACCATAAAGCCAGTCCCCAGTGACACACCCACTCCAAGACTACACCTCCTGATCCTTCCCAACCAGTTCTACCAACTGAGGACCACTTATCCAATCATATGAGCCTATGGGGGCCATTCTCATTCAAACCACTGTATTTCACTCTGTAACTCCCAATAGGCTTGTGGCCATATCATAATGCAAAATACATTTAGTCCAACATCAAAAGTCCTTATAGTCTTATAGTCACAGTCTCAATACTGTTTTAAAGTTTAAGTCTTTTCTAAGACTCAAGGCTAGTGGTTCTTAACCTGTGGGTCGTGACCCCTTGGGGTCAGACAACCCTTTCACAGGAGTGGCCTAAGACCATTGGAAAACACAGATACTTACATTACAATTCATAACAGTAACAAAATTACAGTTATGAAGTAGCAATGAAAATTATTTTATGGTTGAAGGGTCACCAAAACAGGAACTGTATTAAAAGGTCATAGCATTAGGAAGGTTGAGAACCACTGCTCAAGGCAACCTCTTAATTGTAACCCTCCTTAAAATCAGAAAACAAATTACATACTTCCAATATACAGTCGCACAGATATATACATTACCATTACAAAAGGGAGAGATGGGACACACAGTGAGGAAATACTAGACCAAGATGGAAACCAGCATGGCAAACTCCAAATCCTGTAGCTCCAAGTATAGTATCAAAGAACTTAGATGGTTCTTCCCTTCCAGCTTTGCAACCTGCAACACACTTCTTTTTCCTAGGCTAGTTCCACCCCCTGTATGCAGCTCTCCCTGGCAGACATCCCATAGCTCTGGCACCTGTATTATTTTGGGATCTCCGATGTAATCTAGCTGTCACCTTGACAGCTTTATGAAATGGTCTCTCAGGGCCTCCATGCAGGGCCACCCCTGCTACACACCTGGCTTTAGTGGCTCTCCTTAACCATGGGGGAAGATTCCTTTACTCCTGTATCCTTCGCACTTCTCACCCCAC
>CABHPR010118115.1:0-14071 GCA_902168415.1 Peromyscus melanophrys
GCGGGACTTGGGAGCTGGCGGGACTTGGGAGCTCGAGAGAAATTCTCTGGCAACAGTGTTTTTTATATTTCTCTAATGAATATGGCATTAAGCATTATTCATGTGCTAACTTATCATTTTTAAATCTATTTTCTCTGGGAAAAATATCTACTCATGTTGATTTATTAGATTGTTTAATTATTGGTGAGTTGTAAGCAATTCTTATAAATGCTAGGCAATTGTTCCTTAGATGTGATTTTAAAGCCTTTTCTCCCTTTCTAGAAATTTTTTCAATCTTTGTTATTGTTCTCTTGCCACAAATTCCTTCTTGAAATCACCCAAAAAAATCAGTTTAAATTTGCATAGATTGAGATTCAGTTTTTGTACTACACAGTTTTATATCTTAAAAATATCTAAGTTTATTGATCCACCATTAAAGTAGCACATGGAAGAGAAGAAAAGTTTAACAGATACAAGGTTCTTGGTTCTTTGCACAATCCCACTGCCCTGGTACCCACCATGTTGGACAACCCTTGAATTTTTTAGGTCCTGTCTTTATGGATTTCTGCATTCCGTATGCATAGGCCTTTTTTACATTTATCCTGGTGGTTATTTTCTGAAGTTTCTGAAGTGTGGATCAATGCTGCTCTGTTTGGGAAAATATCAACCTTTATTTTATCAAATACTTGATTATGATTTCCCCTTTGCCCCTTTCTTCCCTTTCCTAGCTCAAATTATAAAGCGTGCTTTCTATTTTGAATTTTTTCAGTTGTTTAAGATATTATATTCTATTTTTCCTTTTATTTTGAGAGTTATAAAATGGCTTACTTTTTTTCACCATGTTTGTTCACCTTAGTTTTTTTTTTTTTTTTTTTGGTTTTTTGAGACAGGGTTTCTCTGTGTAGCTTTGCGCCTTTACTGGAGCTCGAGCTCACTTGGTAGCCCAGGCTGGCCTCGAACTCACAGAGATCCACCTGCCTCTGCCTCCCGAGTGCTGGGATTAAAGGCGTGCGCCACCAACGCCCGGCCACCTTAGGTTTTTATCAAGAGATACTGACATTTTTCCAAATATAAAATTCATGACAGCATGAGGCTGATTTCACAGGCATGGCCCATGTTCATCCCAGTGTGCATTCAGGCCAAGGGATTCCTCAAAATAAACATTTCAAGGTTACTGTGAATTTATTATCTCAGTGGTTTCCCCTTCCTGTCAGCGCATGGAAGGGATGTTTCTCTGCATTTTCTTGTCTCTATATTTAGTAGTCCCTGACTCTCTGCATTTGCTTGTACCTTTTTAGGTCCATAGTTGTCTTTGCTCTCTGGCCTCGATTTCCTGATAGATCTAAGATGTGCAATTATTGTCTTACCAGATGCCAGTGGACTGGGTTTGTAGTAACTCATTGACAGAGTGCTTGCCTATCCTACACATAACCCTGGGTTCCACTCCTAGAACTGCCAAACAAAACAGGGTGATAACACCTACTAATTTTCAATGGGAGAGCTGACACTGGAAGTGTGCTTTAGTCTTGCTCACTAAACATGCATAGCTAAGAAAATTTTGGGTGGTTCTTACTGGTGGCCTTTTCTTCTTGAGAGATAAAGAATTCCCTGGATTTCTGTTATCTATCAATGTCTGTGTGTATATTGTTTGTAACTAACGCCTGGACAAAAGTATTTGGGTGCTTTCCCCTTCTTAGTGTTAATTTTTGTTTAAGTGGTAATTTAATACAAATCAGGTGACTTTAACCTCTTGGAAGCCTTTTTATACAGGGTGCTAGTACAGACATCTACAACATTGTGAGATACTCCTAATGCTTTCTTTTTTTTTTTGCTGTTCCTCACATACATTTTAAGTCTCTTTTGGATCTTGCAAGGCTTCAGATAGGCTTCGTTCCTAAGCATCTATAGTATGCCTTATTCTAGAGCATTCCTTTGAAAGTTTCAGCACTGAGCTGGTCCTTCATATTCATACTCAGTGTGATCAGAGGACTTGGCCAAGATCTCTCTACTCTTGCTGAACCAGATTCACAATGTTCAAGCAAAGGTGACCCACGGGGTCTCCATTATGCATCCTTACCCACAGCAACTACTCCAGAAGCAGTATATGGATACACCTGTTAGTTCCAGCTAAAGATATATGAGGGAATCTGTCCCTGGTTTAAATGGGGTCTGTGCTATACAGCCAGGTGTTTCCACTCCACTCCACTTCAATATTGATTCCAGAGAGCAATGTGTTATGTCAAAATTGTTTATGGTTTACTCTTTCTTTCAAATACAGATATATGTGAGCATGAAATGAACATTATTAAATAAATTGTGGTATTTGTGAATGATGGAAAGTGTGTGGATTATATTGTTTGTGTATTGCATTAAGAAGAGTGATATAAATAGAAAATGAACTATACATAATTTTAATTAAAAATTATATATATATGTATATATATATATATGAGCATGTACAGTTGATATGTATTAACGAATTAATGAGACAAACCAGATGAATAGAGACTATTTTACTGAGGGGTATGAACTGTGACCTGGTAGGGCAATGTGTTTAATAATCTCAAGAACTCCATGCTTTGCAAGTACAAATAAAGAATTTGCCTCTACTTGGTACAGTTCCAACAAAGATGGTAAAATTTATTCATTGCTGAGTTAAGAGAATAGGCACAAAATAGATTTATTCTCAGAAAACCAAAAAATGTAAGATCACTACACATGGGGTCATGGGGATGAACTGTGCCCTAGGTATATGTCTGTATATAAAATTTTTTATTATTGGCATAATTAAACACTTATAATTTCTGTAAATGAAAATTACTTGAACATTTTATAATTTTTATATCAGCAGGAAATAAGACCCTAAGAGGATTTTAGCCATCACAGTATTTTAAAAAATATTCACTTAATTTTTTTAGATTATGATATAATTACAATTTTCCCCTTCCCTTACTTCCATCCAAACCATATCTTATAACCACTCTTACTCTCTTTCAAATCCATAGCCTTTCTTTTTTATTAACATTATACAGACTGAGCGGGTTGTATTTATGTATTTAGAAATACACACACACACACACACACACACACACACACATATATATATATATATAGTGTGACCTGCTGCTGCTTCATTTTCTTGACACCACAATGGGTGGTAGCCTTTATTATGTTGTGAGCAAAAAAAAAATCTATTTTTCTTTTGTAGGTCTATGGTATCCTTACCAACAACTGGGAATGAGGTATACTACACCTGGCACTAAGCTTTTGTCTAATAACCTAGACATCTGAGAGAAGCATTGTTCTCTCATATAAAGTAACCATGTTTTTCTCTGTCTCTGTCTCTCTCTCCATATCTATCTATCTATCTATCTATCTATCTATCTATCTATCTATCTTTCATGTACATATGTATGTATGTATTTGTCTGTCTGTCCATCTGTCCATCCATCCATCTATCCATCCATCATCCATCCATCTATCATCTATCTATCTATCTATCTATCTATCTATCTATCTATCTATCTATCAGTTGATGGATATATAGTTTCATTTCCTAGCTATAGCAAATAGAGCTGGCATGATCAGGGACTTTTGTGCTATGGTATAAAGTCCTTTGGGAGTATTCCTAGGAGTGGAATAGCTGCCACATGGTAGATCTTTTGCTAGATTTTTGAGGAACCACCACAACGATTTCTGTAACATCTGCATTAGTTTGCATCCAAGAGTTAATAAGTATGGTGCTCTCCTCACATCCCTACCAGCATTTTTTTCAATTATTGTTGGTGTGGGTCATTTTGGCTGGAGTAAAAGAAAATATCATGTAATTTGCTTGTTGCCTATGGCAAAGGATGTTGAACACTTTTAAAAATAAATTTTAGCCATGTTTTTCTTTTGAGAATTCTCTCTCCCTTGGGTCCATAAATATTTTAAAGTAGATGGTTTGTCTTCTTGGTGCTTAGTTTTTAAGTTGGTTTTGTTTGGTTGGTTTTGGTTTGGGTTTTTATTCTAGTGACTAATATACTCTGTTAGATGTATAGTGGATAAAGTTTCTTTCTACATTTTGCAAGCTGCATCTTCTTTCTCTATATAGAAGCTTTTTGGTTCTATGGTCTCATTTGTCAATTGTTGTTCATATTTCAACCAGTCTTTTCTAAGTGTTGCGTCCTTATGATTTTAGTCACAGCAAATGACTGAACTAGGAATAATTATACAAAACTGTGAATTCTAAAAACATTTTATGCAAATACTTTATCCAAATCAGTGGACAAACATGCATAAATTTACATAAAATACTAAGAAGCAACATGAAAACACCAAAGTATACTAAACAGGAAGTTTTGTCTTTGAAAAGATAATGACTACTGGAGCTTTGATCAATTTTAGTTTTGATGCAGGTTGTAGAATTTTTAGAATATATTTTCATTGTATCTTCACAATCATTTCCTAGGAGGTACAATCTCACAGCAGACTTCTTGGTTCTATACTTCTGCCCTTGCTTCCTGTAAGGTCCACTGGCTTTTAGGTTCCACAACTGGTCTAGGCATCATTCAATCTGTAGTTCATTACATTTTGACTAATTGTGGCTTCTGTAATGGCCACAATCTCCTACAAAGAGTAATTAACTATATTTTATAACAAATATTGTCCACCACATTCCATTTACTTTTAAAAAATTGTCAAATGCCTCGATGTCTATCCTCTGAGTTTTCTTTCTCATCTGTTAAGTTTACTATTTATAGTTATGGGTGACATCTTTGTTCTAAAGCGTCTGTTTCTATGTTTGTTTTCCCATTATTCAAATGGCTATTTTATTATTTTCTTAACTCTTTCAATATAATAATATTAGTGATTTCCTGTATCATTTTAGATGATAAATCATTTCATGTCATTATTATGAATCACTTCTCTAGATTTCCAATATTTTTACACATTCAAGTTAAAAAATAGAAATTGTATAGGTTGTATATATACATGTATATATATATAATCTATATCTACCTATCTATATATTTAGATCTACACTACAGATATAGATACATTTATAAATATACCTATATGTTTATAGACACACATATAATATATAGTCTATATATAGAATATATCGCTATATATAGATATATCTTTATATATACACTATAATTATCTCTCTATCTATCTATATAGATATATATCTATATCTATCTATATATCTATATCTATATATCTATATATCTCTATATATATTCTCCAGGTACGCTATTGCTCTTTTTGTTATTTCTTCACTGTCTTCTCAATATTTAATTTCCTGATTTCATTAATTCTTCATGAGTTTTCTTAAGTAAAGATTATGTTTTTTACATTATAGGTTAGAATATAAGCTGTTCCTGAAATAGTCTTCAACTGAAAACTATAGCTTTGTGGTAAGGGACAGCAGAACAATTGCAGAGTGAATATTTTTGAAGTTGAGAAATGGAGTTTCATGATCCTGAGCCAGCAATTTGATCAACCTTGTGAGTTTTTATTTCCTTATGTCAGAAAGAGAAACAGACCATGGAAATAATGGGAAAAGCCAGCAAAACTACACAACTCAATAATTGAATTCACATTGTTATCTAATAATTATTGAATTTATATTGTAATCATGTTTGTATGTTAAGGTTGACAGTATTAGCATACATATGGGCTTCATTAAAAACTGTAAAATAATGTATTGACGTGTAGGTCACTGAATATGAAGTGAATTGATTTCTTTACAGTACCAAATAGAAATGTAATTAAAGAAAGGAAAAGAAATGTGACAGTGTTCCATGTCACATTTGGTACATGTATTTTGGGAATTGTGTGGTGGTTTTTATTAGCTTTTGCATTGAATGAACACGTTATCTAATCATCTTGGACTATAGTGACAACTCAATGGTTAAAAAAAAAAACTTGTTCCTTTTATAGAGGATCTGGGGTCCAGTTTCCAACAGTTCAGAGCTTTCTCTACTTTCTGTTTCAGGATATCCAGAAACAGGTAAGCCATGGACCATGAGGCATGAGGCAATAAATAGATTATTAGATATGTGTTAATATAAATGTAAGAGCTAGTTAGTAATAAGCCTGAGCTACTGGCCAAGCATTTGCAATTAATACAAGCCTCTGAGTGATTACTTGGAAGATGCTGTAGGATGAGGTAGGACAGAGAAATGCCTCCATTTACAAAACACATTTGAAAGTAGTTGAAATACTATGCTAGAAAAGTAAAAGGAAAATATATTTAATGAAAGGGAAATTTTCTCATTTTAAATGTCAAATTCGTTTCATCTCAGAACAAATTCAAGGGTTTCCAGCTTATGGTGAATTTTTTTTTGTAACCTCTAGGGTATTTTAGTGAGTGACACAAAACAACAACATGTTGTTGTTTTTCCCTTTTGTGATTTCTGTTATTCTTAATGATAATTTAGATTTGTTGAGGGAAGTGTTTCTTAAGAAGGAACAAGAATTTCCCCAGTTGTTTCCTTAAGAGGCATAGTGTTTTCCTGTTTTCAGCAAGTGAGGTTTCTAACCACTCACCCCTCCTAGTCTCTACAGCAAAGTCCTCGATTTACAAAGACATTGCTAGCCATCAGAATACAAGTGTAAAATATCACAACTACTAAAATGCAAGCGAACACATTAATCTGTTCACCTTTCTTCCCTGATGATAAAACTATATATACATTCTGCTTTTCTACCTATACTTTACAGCTCACACCTTTACATATTCTCTCTAAACCACTCAATATTTTTTTTTATTTTTCCCAATCCATTTTCTTGCTGTAATATGTAACCATAATCAAGTATTTCAAGCACACACTTAAAAGTGCATATCAACCAAAACATTAGCAAAGATGGTGAATACAGTGGTCCATCCAAAACCTTTTCACTCCCATTTGCATTTTACAGGCAAATATTTGCAAGAGAATTGTGCGACACTCCTGTCAATGATCTCTTCCAGTGATTTTATATTCATTACTTCATTTTAGTATGACCTGAAATGATACCATCTTTAAGTTTTCTGGACATTTTATCATTTATCGTGAAAGAGTTTTCAAAAACTTTTGATATTGTGAGTTAATATCTCCACCTCTAAACGCTTCATATTGTCACGTAACTGGCATAACACCACCTTCAAATTTTGTTTCTTTTCATATACATCTCTGCCTTCTTACGTGTTCCTAAAAAGCTCATGTTCTATTCATGCCATTAAAAATTGAGCATTCCAAGATTTTTAAAACATATCCCCTTTCTTCTATTTACTCTGCTATGTTCGGATAAATGAACCAATGCATATGGCTTACAGTTCATCTTTATGCAAGGGGTTCACATATTTTATGCCCACACTGCACCTCTCCTCCTAGCATCACACTGAAGTATTCAGTGACATTTGTGCAAGTCCTCAGGGCTAGCTCAAGATTAATACAAATTAAACTTTTCCCAACTCAACCTTTTTTTTTTGCCCCCTGTGCTTTGATTCTAAGTACCACGTCAATTTCAACAACACTGGCAAAGTCTGCTGTCTGCTTTGCTATGTGAGGCAGGAGTTATTGGCTCATCCTGGGTTTCCTCCTCTCCCTTCTCCATCCATTGCATTATATCTTGTCTTGCTTACCTTTAAGTAGTTCTCAAGTGAACTTAGTTCCCTGTGCCTCCAATGCTGCATTATAGTCCAAACTATAATATCTTATCATATAAAGCAGAGAAGGAAGGACCTCACTTTATATTCTGGATCACCACAAGCCACTCTATGTTAGATCACCACAGATCAAACAGAGTGGCCTTTCCCCCAAAACATAAAAATAGTTATATCACGCATATGCCTAAAATAATCCTAAGACCTATATAAAAATCCAAGTCTGTAATACAGTTTCCATTGTAACTAAACTCCCTATACCTCCTGCCTTACTTCACAACAAAGAGCTGTCCAACTCCAAAATAATTATCACAGTGGGATTTTGATTTACAGTATGAACAATTATCAGTTATAAAATATAATAGCATATTTGATGTTGATGACTGCATCTGAAGTATGATATAGGAATAACAGGCTGCAAAATGGGGTGTGATAATGAATAAATGGAGGAATACCCAAAAAAGATAGTTAAGTGATTAATAATTACAGGAATTGATTCACAAAGAAGAAGAATAAATGAGTGCCCAGTATCTGATATAACATTCTGCATGAACTTGACACAGCTGGATTTCTGTAGTGTGTCTCCCCTCCCACTATTTTAATTGTGTCATGTTACATCAAAATAGGTCATGTTTTTCCAAATACAGCAATTAGGTTTTAAAAGCACAACTTAGTAGTGGACTAAAGAGTCTGTGATAATCATCTGTAATTATTGAAGGTGTGTAAATACCAATTGAGGATAAAACGTGCCTTATAGGAACTTAGTTCAGAAATTAACAGAATAGAAATAGGCTGGGAAATTTGTCTTCCTTCCTTCCTTCTTTCATCTTTTTCTTTCTTTCTTTCTTTCTCTCTCTCTTTCTTTCTCTCATTGAAAATAGATTCTTTTCTCATAGAATACATCCCAACCATAGTTTCCTCTCCCTCCACTTCTCCTAGTTCACTCCCACCTCCCCTCTCCCCGACTCCTCTCATTTGAAAAGAACAGGCCTCTAAGAGACAATGACCAAACACTACAAAACATAATATAGCAATACAAGGCAAAAGCCCTTAAATGAAGCTGGATATGACAAACAATTAGGAGGAAAAGAGTCCCAAGAACAGGCAAAGAATCAGAGATACACCCTCTCCCACAGTTAGAAGTCCCACAAAAACATGAAGCTATCAGCTACAGCATGTACACAGAAGATCTGGTACAGACCCATGCAAGCCCTGTGTTTGCTGTTTCAGTCTCTGTACGTCCATGTGGGCCCTGCTAGTTGAGTCAATGGGTCATGTTCTCCTGGTGTTCTCCATGCCCTGCAACTCCTACAATCTCTCCTTCCTCTCTTCTCTAGGGTTCCCTAAGCTCCAAGGAAACCTCCAATTTAGGCTTTCCTTCAGCATAATGTCTGGCTGTGGGACTCAACATGTGCTCCCATCTGCTGCCTGAGGAAGCCTTGCTGATGATGATTGGACAAGGCAAAATTAAGAAAATATTACAGGCAAGTCCTAAACTCTGAAAATAAAATAAAATAAAATAAAATAAAATAAAATAAAATAGCATTATAAGTCTAGTGTGATTCAGTTTTATTGTTTCCAGTCATGATTTTCCCATCATAAAAATTATACTAGTAATAACTACAAATACTACTTGACTTTTGAGTTATGGGTTGTGACTCCATCTTTTAAACTTCTTTACACTGAAAGGTTAGAAGCTAAAAAAAGGAGAAAAATATTTTATTAAAGGAAAAATAGTAACAAGTACAAGCAATTTTTAATTCTGGATACAGACAGAAATATAGCAAAGTTACTTTCAACTTTTATATATGAATTGCATACATATTGGCACAAAACTATTCTTGACCTTGCTATTCATACATTTTCCACTTCATTTGTCATATTAAATTCAAAGCATCACCCATTTCCATATATAACTGCTACTCTGTGTTTTGATAAAAAATGCCATATTTGACATGGAAAGGATATAAAAAGCATTCTCCTTCTTTGTCTAAGCAAATCATATTTCCCAGACTGACACTCAAGTGTAGTCAGGTGACTACCTTTGTGCCAGTAGAAAGTAGAGAACACAGTATGTGATGTATCCCTACATGTTAAGAAGACATCAAGATTCTTTCCTCTTCTCCATAGGTAAGGATTAAAGTGGAAAATCAAAGGCCTTGGCAGTCTTCTGTGAGGGTGGCAGAGATGGCATGCTGGCCCTAAATATCTTCATATTGTAGAGCTGTCTATTGAATATTTTTTGTTTATTTGTTTTGTTTTGTTTTACTTGTTGTTGTTCTTTGTTTTGTTTTCTGGTTTTTGTTTGTTTTTCTGATGTAGGAGATTGAGTGCAGGCCCTACAATATTTCGGTTCATTGACTTTGAACACTTTCTCTGAATAGTCTTTGAGCAATGAATTGATAGTTTGTGAAGCTCAGTTAACATTTTGCCAAAATTATTAATGTGTATATGTGTGTGTGTGTGCATAGTATATTATGTGTGAGTGAATGTGTGTGTGTGATGTGTATGCATTGTCTATGTGTGTGTATGAGTGTGGTGTATGAGGTTGTGTGTGTATGAGTGTGTGTATGTGGTGTGTGTGTGTGTGTGTGTGTGTGTGTGTGTGTGTATCTGTGTTTGTATGCATGTGTATAATAAAACAGTTTAGTATAATTCATCCATAGTTATAATTCAAAGAAAATCAAAATATAGCAAGTTTCAGTTACCCTTTGTGTTTGAACTTACACCATATTTATGAAAGATTATTTTTTTGGATGAGACATTTCTTTTCTGAAAATTGAGAATATTGATTAATAGTCGGTAGTTTCACTGATATTTCAAACTTTACAACAATGTGGTGTTCTTGGCTTAGCTGCTTTTGGGGTTAAATATTTAATAATAAACTAGAGCTGTTACTGGATTTGAAGTTTTTGGGTAGGGCTGGATTTTTGGTCAAAATATCTGTAGATTGAAAAAAGAATGACAAATAGATTTTATAGTAAGAATCTTCTGATTTTGTGCCAATATAAATTAATTGTCCAACCACAGCAGTAGGTTTGGATCAATGCTAGAACACTTCCTCTGCAAGTAAGAATATACAAAACAGTGAGTGACCAGCCCATGCCTCAGGGAGAGTTATTAAACTGGCTGGCCTTAGTAACTCCATCAGAGGTTTACTGTTTCCATTTACCACTTGTTTTCTCTTGAGGTAGAGAGATGTTACATGTTCCTTTGTGTGGAATGCTTCCTCAGTGCCATTTTGCGGTATTTGCAGGCCTTCCTGACATTATCAAGTGGATTGACATTTTAAATATTTGCTGTGCTCAGTGGGTACTAATTCAGCAAAGGTGAGCCACAAACTCATTTCACTGGGGCACAGCAAGTGATGTGTGTCTGCTCAATCACAGCAGCTATATTGAGATCAAAAGGCACTGTGTTGTTAAACTCCTCACACGGCCACCCTGCAGACACACCTGGAGGGGCCTTGGAGGAAAAGGCTAAGTAGTGAAGAAGGGTCTTAGGTCATTAGCTTAACTGAACCCATTAACCCAGCCAGCACTACAGGACAGTGTCTCTAAGTACCCTGTGCGTCTACATTTCTAGTCAGTTTTTTACAGGTCTAGTACAGTTAGTTATTCACAGGCCTTCCAGAAATGGACAATTTTCTTAGTTCTTTACACTAAAGTTTTACTTTCTGTTTTGTCAGAGTCCACAATCCAAATACCATAAAATGGTCAAAAATATAAATCATTTTGCATTTTTATTGCCATAACTTTCGGAGAAGTTGCTCAAAACAGAATTTTAGTGAGTAGGAAAGTGCTACAAACTATGACTGCTTATTCCAGAGCTTATACATTATTTACAGAGTTGGTAGTGACAAACATTAAAATATCAATGAAGGGAAAGACCATTTAAGTTTTATCCTAATCTTTTTCCTATAATAAATATATATATGTATATATACATATATATATATATATATATATATTTTAACAGTCAGTCATATAACCAGCTGTATTTCAAATTTTCTTGTATAACTTAGTTCAGCTTCTACAATCCAGAGAGGTGTATCACTAAGATTTTTACACAAATTCTCTTGGTTAAAATCCATGATAGTTCATCTTGTCAACATGATATATCTTAGAATCACCTAAGAAACTGAGGCGTGTGCCTGTGTGTGTGTGTGTGTGTGTGTGTGTGTGTGTGTGTTTGGACTGAGTATGTGTAACTCATCTTAGATATGGGCACTACTATCCCATGGGCTAAGCAAGGTGCTTATTTCCTATCCCTTTATGACATGAACTTCCATGCTCTGCTACACTCTTTCTGCCATGACGGACTGACCTCTGCACCTTGTAACAAATTAAATTTTTCCTCCCTTAATTTACTCTGTCAGCTTTGGTTACAGCAATGTAAAGACTAACTAATAAAACATCAGACACACATGTAACTCCTGAAAAATTCAATATTGTCCATTCAAGCCTTCCTTTTGATGTCTATAATGTTGGTATCAATTATAGAGAACTGTCCCAACATTAGAGACAAATTTCTTATTATTCAACTTACTGAACATTTAAGAGGTCAGATAACAAAAACATTGAAACTTTGATTAAGGATAAATTGAGGATGCTGGTGAGATTGATCATTGGGTAATGTTGCTTGATACTAAGCCCAGCATCCTGAGTTTAGTCCTTGGGGACCCACATGTTGGAAGGAGAGAAGAGAGTCATCTCCTGGAAGATGTCCTGTGATTTCTACATGCACACACATGTTTGAGAGAGTCAAACTAAGTTATAACTTAAATGTGTATAGATTATCATGACAGTGGAGAAAATATTAATATCAGTACTTTGGAATTTAATGATATTTTTCTCTCAATCCATTTCTTTGCTTGTCATCCTAATATGTCACTTCTTGATGGCACACAATATATTTAAATCTCTTCTAATTTCCTGTTATTTCTTATTTGACAAAGAATAAACAGATTTCACAAAACAAACATGTCAAAGAATCCTTGATATGCATGAGAATGAAACAATAATTATAGCTGTGAGTGTTTTCTCGAATGAACATTCCAAGTCTTATCAGAGGGAAAACTATTTCACATCATGTGCCCGTCACCATTTCCTTGCTCATTCTCTATGACAATGCACTATGTTTTAAGAAATAAATCCAAACAATATGTGGCAGGAAAAGAGCCTGTGGGGTAGGAAAGGAAGGAGAAAAATGTAGAGAAGTAGAGTTTGTCTATATTTTAAGAGCATGAAAGAAAAATAATCTTGGTGGCTGTATCTACCATCAGTGGAAATATTATTGGGCCAATTGTAGGTGCTGGGTACTACTATAGACGTTTAAAAGACATAACTGAATACAAAGCATCCCTCACATTATGAAATTTCCTTCCTAACAGAGAAAAACTTATTGGTTTCTGAGTCAAAAGATATGATGGCGACTCAGCGATACCTGGTCATGGGGGATTATGAAAAGTAAATTTAGTAGCAAGAATTGTCTTATTGTTCATGCTAGATCCAGATAAACTTGAAGACCAATGTCAATGAAAAGTTTATTTTTTTAATATAGAAGATATAAAACAGGTAGAGAGGGAGCAGTCCTTGAGCAACAAAACTTCAAGGAATAGAATGGGTTTTGCACTGTTACAGGAAAATAGCCCATAGGTTGTAGCTTTAGAATTATCAGAATAATACTATTAATAACAAAGGCAAATGTTTTCACATCCCAATCTATATTCTTGGTATACACTCAGTGATGACATATAATTCTTTTCAAAGGAAACTATAGTGGTATTCTATTTGTGCTGAAATGTGATTTTATTTGTATGTTAATAAATAAAGTTGCCTAGGGGTCAGAGCTATCAGCAAGCCATAGCGAAAGCCAGGGCGGTGGTGGTGCACGCCTTTAATCCTAGCACTCGGCAGGCAAAACTAGGTAGGTCTCTGTGTGTTCAAGGATACAGCCAGCAGTGGAGACACACGCCCTTAATCTCAATACCAACCATAGAAGACTTGGAAGTCTGTATAGAGAGGCAGTGACGAGGCAGTCACGTAGTTGGGTTTACAACCAATGAGAAGGAAGAACAGAACTCTTATTTAAAGGCGAACGCACAGGGAGTAGTTCCTTTTCGGAGAGGTCTCTTGGCGGGAGAGGCTAGCTGGCGGAAAGCGGGTAAGACTCTTAGCTCTGACCTCTTTGGCTTTCATCTTTACATTGGCTCTGTGTCTCTTATTTAATAAGGCAGTTGGTTACATCTACATTTGGCGCCCAACGTGACAAGAATCCATAAGAAACCGCTTGACTCGGCTTGGCTGCGTGTCGCCGCTGGTCCGGTCTCCCGCCTTGGCGGTCGGCTCCGGACGGCCGGCTCTCTAGCCGGGGCCGAGTCGGTTTGGCCTCAGGCCCCAAGCGGTTAGCTTAAAAGCCAGTGCTCTGCCGAACAGGGTCCCTGTCTGTAAGGCC
>CABHPR010118118.1:0-20616 GCA_902168415.1 Peromyscus melanophrys
TGGTTTCTCCCCTCAAAACAAACGCTCGCTCCCTTTACTAGCATCCATGGAAACTAGCACACAGTAGATGCTGGTTTTGAAGGACACATTTGAATGCTAATCCAGTAAACCAAAGGACCCTCAGAGTTCAATCCACTCTCCCTATGCTCTTTAAAACAAACAAGGGAGGAAAAAACAAACAAAACACTTCTTTCCTTCCTAACTGAAATTTGTATTTTTAACCACCTCTTTGGTGTGACCTGAATGGGGTTTCTTTACTTTACCTGAAGTTACTTTTAAAAAATATGTACTTGTTGGGAAAAACAATGCCAATTATGCTAACACAGGTTTATACTAACTATAAAATGGGGCCAAATTATGATGATTGGTTTCTGAAGCCCTAGAATTTACAATACACAATTTAGACTAAACTCACAAGTCAAGGAATACATGGAATCCAGCTTTTCTTAATCCAAGGTATTGTCTCATTAAAACCCAAAACCTTCTATATGGCCTTCCATTTTCCCATTCCTAGAAAAGAAGCATTTCTGGGGAAGTCAGGATTTATTAAGAATATTAAGGTCCAGGAATTTTGTTTTAACCATAAACCCCAAGTTTTCTTTTAGTGCTTCAAAGATCCATTATCATTTAAGACCAGATAAACTACATGGCTGATCAACTGTTCAGTGCTGAGCCTAGAAAATAACCTCCATGGAACAGGACCAAGCTCAGCCATTGAACCAAGCGGTGCAGGGTGGCCACACCTCTCATGCTCAAGCCACAAAGCTGTGCTGTCTGGAGGAGGTCTACTGCCCCGTGTTATCAGAATTTGTCGCTGTAGTTTCAGTGCTGATGGGCTGCACGTTGTCTGCGAGGTTGTGTGCGTGCTCAAGAAACAAATCTTTCAGTACACTTAATTCCTTTGTCAGCAACTTAATTTTGGCTTCCAACCGTTCATTCTCTTCTTTGAGCTGGTTCACTCTCTGCAGTGTGTCTTGAGCCTTCTGCTTGCTTTTTAATCGGCTCTTTTTCACGGCCATATTGTTCCGCTCTCTGCGCTGCCGATACTCTATGCCGATACTATATATCGGCTCTATGCCGATACTATTGCGATCCATGGGTGAACTCTTTTTGCTTTGCTTGCTTGGAGGCACAGCTTTGCCTCCTCCCCCAGGCCCGGCGGGCACCAGCTGAGGAACCTGCTGTAAGCCACTGGCATGTGCCTGAGTATGAATGACACTTATTCCGTTCACTCCTGGAGTAGTGGCTGGCTGCGGCAGCTTGCTCATTTGGGCGTGTTCCTTTGCCAACACAGAACAGGTAGAAATCAGAGCAATGTGATCAGCAGAGGTCACACTCAACTGCCAAAATATCTTCACATGTACCTGCGCCTCCGGCCGGCCCGCCCGCCCCCAGGCGGCCTCCACTCCGAGCGGCCCCGGCGGCCCGACCCGACCCAGGCCTCGCAGCCCGCGAGTCGGCGAGGAGGAGCGACGGTTACGAAACCGGCAGCCTCCGCCCGTTCCGCCACCGCGGCGACCGGCTTTCCCCTCCTCGTCGGGTCCGCGCGCGGCCGCCGCCCCATTTTTTTAATGTCTCGAAAAAAAAAATTCTCTTTTAAATAGATATGTTAATTGACTTACCAAGTCTGCATAGAACAGTAGAAATCCGAGGGAATTTCAAAACAGCCACCTGGTGTTCGAGGTGTGAATCCAGAGAGAGAGAGAGAGAGAGAGAGAGAGAGAGAGAGAGAGAGAGAGAGAGAGCAAAAAAGCGTAGCTGCTTGAGTCAAGTCAAGCCTTGGCTTTACAGGCAGGGGTCCTGTTCAGCAGGGCAGACCTGAGTTGTTTGTAGCACTAGCTTTAAGCAAGTAGCAACAGCTGCGGGTCAGTCAGACCTGGGCCCGAGCTAGGGAGCCGGGCCACCCAAGCCGGAAACCGGACCTGCCGCCAAGCCAAGCCAAGCGGTTTAATGGATTCTTGTCACGTTGGGCGCCAAATGTAGATGTAACCAACCATTTTATTAAATAAAAAACACAGAACCAATGCAAGGAAGAAAGCCAAGAGGTCAGAGCTAAGAGCTAAAACCTTACCCTTCCTCCTGCGGTGGTCCTACCTCTCCGAACCAGCAGCACCTCCTGTGTTAAAGTCCTTATATAGAGTTTCTCTTCTGCCTTCTCATTGGTTGTAAACCCAACCACAGGACTGCCTCATCACGGCCTGTCTGTATAGACCTCCAGGTGTTCCATGGTTGGTATTGAGATTAAAGGCATGTGTATCCAATGCTGGCTGTATCCCTGAACACACAGAGACTTACCTAACTCTGCCTACCAAGTGCTGGGACTACAGGCATATGCCACCACCACCGCCCTGCTTTCCTATGGCTTGCTAATAGCTCTGACCCCCAGGCAACTTTATTTATTAACATACAAATAACATTGTAGTACAAAAGAAAATATCACCATACCTAACAGCGACCTTTGAAGTCTCCAAAAGGAGGATGGGGTCCCACAATGATGATTCCACCAGGACTATGATAACATCACTGAGCTGGCAAATACTACAGAGATTGGCTTTGGACTACAAACTGCTCAGAACAGTTTCAAGGTGGCTAGCTGAGATGGTCCAGCCTCACAGATTACTCTAGCCAGGACTTGAGACAAGCACTACATTTTCAAATTACTCAGAGACTGTGGGATGACTCAGCCCTAACAGACTTGAGGGCCAGCCAGCCCAAATCAATAATAAGATACTTCCTGAAAGCCAACCTGGGTCTGCCTAAGGGCCTCAGCAACAGCAGCTGAGACATGGTCTGAGATGACCTGGACCAATGAGAGGCAGCCATGTCACACCAGCAGATGCATATTCATCAGACCTTCTGGGGTGGGGTGGAGGGTAGATAAGGCTTGCCTCTTCCTGAATAAACTGAGCTTGTTGTTTCACCATTCTCCCAGAGTCCGTATCATTGACTCTGCTCCTACTTGCCCCGTCCCCCAAAGGGAACAGCACAGGACCCTGCCACAAGAGGCTGGACACGTGGTCTCAAATGATACACCTGGTTCTCCCAGGACTTGACACTTATTCCACAAAATTTTTTCGGGGCCCCCCAAGAGATGCTGCCCCCCCCCCCCCCAGAGAGCAGGCAGTAATTTTAAGAACACTGCTGCAAGCTGCAAGAATATATTATAGAGATTCAGCTGTGTAATAAAGCTATACCTAGAAAGATCAAGGAATTTTTCTAGAGAGAAGTCATATATCAAGGAATATTTGGTGTTACTCAGCTTTTAATATATCAGCTGTCTTCTGCTATGAATTTCTTGTGTGCTCATATACTACTACTCCATAAGGCAAAGAGTATAAGCTCAGACCTACTGCTGATCTACTAGGTAACACCCCTACAGAGCCTAGGAAACTGTAGATGCATAGCTTTGTTTCTTGTGCAAATGAAGCTCAGACTGTCCCTTTCCTTCAGACCTCATAGCATTGCAGAGCTATTGACTCAAGACAGTGGGGCTTTTTGCATATCCAGGTGTGAGTGAAGGGGAGGCAGAATTCCTGGTCAGAGAGGCCATGGCCAGAGGAGAAGAGAACAAGGCAGAGTTTCTGTAGGTGGTAAGGCAAACTGGCTCAGGCTGAGGAGTAAGGGGCAAGGAAAAGTTCTGCAGACTATAGGTGGATTTGAATCAGGTCAGAAGAGGAGAAGAGGGAGGAAAGATGTAGGGCAAAGGAACAAGGGACAAAGATGAAATCGAAAGCATAAGAGCTTAGTTATCACTAGAGCTATCAGGGGACAGAGAGGAACTGAATGTGAGGACAGAGCTGAAGCTGTATAGATTAAATTCTGTCATAGAGAAATAAAGTAAATGGACAAAAGAGCATGGTATACATAGATTCCTTTCCCTCAGATAACCCCACGCTGGATGTAGCGTCTTCCCCAGGACTCAGGGAAGGATTTTCTCAGGGAAGGCCCCTGCAAAAATTTTGATAGAACATGACATCCACTTTCCCAAGAGGTGGGGTGGGCAGTTTTTGGTTGTTTGGTAGGTTATTTGTCATCTTTAGGGTGGTTGGTTATAAGTTGTTATTGGTAATGGTCAGGGGAAAAGCTGAACAAAGGAGATTAGATTCAGAGATCTCATTCTGAAAAGAAAAAGGGAGCGATATAGAAATGGGATAAAGTGTAGGTTATTGGATCTACTTTTAAACCAAAAAGGCAAATACTAGTTTTAAATATTTTGCAATTGGTTTGGATTTTTGTATATTGATTCAAATTTGAGGTTATTTTTGTTGTACTGTATATATGTTTCTACTCTTGTTTAAGATATTTTTGTATATTGATATAAATTTAAGGTTATTTTTGTTGGAATATACTGTATATATGTTGCACAAATCCTAAATGGTCTTATAATAAATCCTGGAGCCAGATATTGGGGTAAATGCTGAAAGATCAGAGCAAGCCACAACCACTTCTCACCTCACCAACTCCATGAATCCCTTGAGTCCTCAGCTGAAAAGACCTTCTGAGTTCCTGTCTCCTCACGCCTTACATGCCTTTCTCCGCCCTGTCATATCATGTTAGGTATATTTTCAAGGTCAAATAGAGACACAGTTTAGATAGACAGGTGGTCCTCAGATACTTCAGAGATCTACAGAATATGGCACTTAAGAGGTTTTAGTCAGGACAGGCACCAAAACTACACAGAGAAACCCTCTCTTGAAAAAAACCAAAACCAAAGAGAGGGAGGGAGGGAGAGAGAGAGAGAGATAAAAGAAAGAAAGAAAGAAAGAAAGAAAGAAAGAAAGAAAGAAAGAAAGAAGTTTCAGTAACATAAGGTTTTGGTGGTTTTTTTGTTTTGTTTTGTTTTGTTTTATGACAATGAGACATGTTTGCTCCTGGCAGCATCAATCTACTTCAGAAAAGATAATGGTCATTGAAGAAACTCCATATGGAGCTTGTTTTCTTTGTTAGTGGCAAAAGTTAGCCACTCAGCAAAAAACTGCCCCTGCCTTGACTGCTGGCAATATGCTGCACATATTGGACACGCAGGACACAAAAGAAAGTGACTGCGGAACTTTGCCAAGGCAAGGCGGGACTTCCTTCAAAAATCACGCTTCACAGGAGAGTCTGTGAGATATGCTAGGCCTGTAGGCCAGAGTTGGATGCCCCAGTGTTGCAGAAGAACCTTAGGTGACTGTCCAGGCAGCCAGCTGTTTCTGTCATTTCTTCATTATGGAAGTTGTTTGCTCTGCACTTCCTGTAATCGGGTAATTTTATGTCCTTCTCGAGTCTCTGATGGAGGTAAAGGGAAAATAGTTATGGCTATAGTTTTCCTTGTTACTAAATTCAAAAGAGAAATTTATAAATGAGGAGTAAAGTGTATAAGGTTGAAAGACATAAAAAGATAGTTTTGTGTGGTAATTCAAGTTAGGATGGAAAGTGAATTAGGTACAACACTTTGCATTCACCAAGATAGGATAGATAATGGAGTATTTTCTCTGGATTTGTCAAATGCCAATGGATTAGATGTAGTATGAATCTTAACAGGTCTTATTAATAAAAACAAATCTGGGACCAGGTATTGGGGTGAATGCTGGAAGATTAGAGAAGCAGAACAAGCCACAGCCATCTCACCTCGCCAATTCCTCTGCTGATCCTGTTTCCTCAGACTGGAAGCCTCTCAGCTGAATGCTGCTCAAAAGCCTAAAAGCTTAACCAGCCAAAAGCTTCTAGTTTCTGGTCCTCACACCTTAAATACCTTTCTGCCTTCTGCCATCACTTCCTGGGATTAAAGGTGTGAGTCACCATGCCTGGCTGCTTCCAGTATTGCTTTGAACTCACCGAGATCCAGGTGGATCTCTGCCTCCCAAGTGATAGGATTAAAGATGTGAGTGCCACTATTTTCTGGCCTCTATGTCTGTCTAGTGGCTGTTCTGTTCTCTGACCCCAGATAAATTTATTAGGGTGCACAATATTTTGGGGAACACAATATCACCACAACTAGACATTGTTAATGTAATTATTGCCTGTATATGTTTGTATATGGTTATTGTACTTACTGTATATAGTTTTTCTATGTTAATTAAAACTTTTGCTTTTTATTTAGACAAAAAGGAAAAAATGTGTGATATTTTGTTTGTGTTCTGACAAATAAAGCTTGCTTGGAATCAGAGGGCAGAACTAGCCTCTATTTAACCATAGAGGCCTGGAGGTCTATACAAAGAGGAAACAGGAAGTGATAAGGTGGGGCAGAGACAGGATCTCAGCCCTTTTGGAGGAAGGAACAGAAGAGGTGGCAAGTCACTGATGGCTGCTCCCCTGTGTAGATGTAATTCTAAACGGTCTTATTAAATAAGAAACACGGAGCCAAATAAAGAGTTAAAAGCCCAGAGATCGTACAGTAGCTAAGAGCTAAGACCACCTAATCTTACCTCTCGCTGCTGTCCTTCCCCTGAGAGAGACCTTCTTCCTATGTCCTGTCTTTTTATTGCCATTCTGTTCTGCCTTCTCATTGGCTGTAAACCCAACCACATGACTTCCTCGTCACTGCTTGTCTATACAGACCTCCAGGTCTCTATGGTTCGTACTGAGATTAAAAGTTCGGGTCGCCACTTGGCTGTGTCCTTGAACACACAGAGATTCTGCCTGCCATGTGATCGGATTAAGGGCGTGTGCCACCACCTCTGGACTTCTGCTAAATGGCTTGCTCTTAGCTCTGATCTCCAGGCAACTTTATTAACATACAAATAAAATCACATTTCAGCACAAATAAAATATCACCGTACCCCTGCTTCTCTGAACTTTCATGTTTTTACCCCAATATCTGACTCCTGGTTTTTATTGATGAGATTAATTAGGTTTTCACTTCAGATATCTACTAGCTGCAAGTAGATACAAAGGCTGAGATTGAAGCTAGGAACAAGGCAAAGCTCTCCCAAGTGCTGTGCACCAAAACAAATCTGATACAGGATGACATACAACCATGGCGTTACTGTGGCATGGGAGATAAAAAAAAAAATGGGAATGAGTTGACCTACGGAGTGATGTTCTTGAAGGGGTGTAAAATGATATTCCCATGACCAAGAGGAAGAAGCAAATCTGGATTTGTGTAGGTACAGAGGAAGCAGATTGGGGGACTCGGGCAAGGCAAGGAGTGGCATGGGACCTTCATGTCCTGCCCACAGCTTAGATAGCATTTATCTGCTCAGGAGGCTTACTAGCTGTGGGTGACGGGATGACCAATAGAAGGAAGAGTAGGGCAGCTGTGGCACCAGCCTCATATTCTCCTGTGAGGTAAGCCAGGACATGGTGGAGTAGGTACCAGCTTTGTGGTTTTTGGATAGACTGAGAGTAGAAGGTCTGTTTAAGGACACTGTTTTCCTCATCACAGTAGGGCAGTGCGACCTTTGAGGATGTGACTGTGTACGTTTCCTTGGAGGAATGGAAGCTTCTGGATGAGACACAGAGCCTCCTATACCATGATGTGATGTGGAAAACTTTGCCCTTGCAGCCTCACTGGGTCAGTTCCTTCACTTCCCCTGCCTCCTAGACTGGGCTCTTCCCCTTTTCCCCATGGTCATGTATAGATCCTACTTCCTTCTTGGTTTTCTTGCATAGATGCTGTGGGTGGAAGATGGGCTAAGTACTTGCTTATCTCATCATGTAGCCCCTCAACCTAGGAGCCAGAAGCCTGCCAGGGAATGATACAGGATAGGAGTCTTCCAGTGAACCAGAGATCCTACCAGGCAACTCTTCATCCTGGCAAAACCACTGACTGAAACTGTTCTCCTGTCCGCATTCCGCCAGCCCCTCCTGCTGATGTTTTCTCTTGCCTGATTTCAGAGAGCACTGGGCTCCCTCTTTTTCTCTCTCTCCAGTATGTGCTAGGCAAGTGTTCTGCCACTGAGCTGCATTCCCTGGCCCTTTAAGATTCTTTGTCATTACTAGTTTCCTGTCTTATGCTCTGTTGAGGCGAGGGTCACCCTGTGCTGCTGCTGTCCACTTACCTGCATTATCTTCTGAATAGGACTTGTACCTTCCAGGATTCATGTACTTGTCCAGCTGGAGGAATCTTGTATAATATTAGAGGGACCAGCCTTTATTGTTCATCCCAGGGGCTCAGGAGAGAGAGCTACTAATGGCGAAGACTATTTTCGGGAAATAGAATCTCAGCACACCGAGCCCTATAGTCCACTTGCTTTAATTCCTCTGGCATAACATCCTTTATACACAGCTTCAGTTCTGCTCTCATGTCTAGCTCCGTTCTTGCCTGATTTCTCTCTATACTTATCTATTGCTCCCTCTAAGTTCTATCTTAATTCTCTCATCTTAACTCTGCCTCATCTAGGTCCTTTTCAGCTTGTTCTTACCCAGCTAGTTCTTCCCCATCTGGCTCTTCCTCATCTTCCATCTCCTTCCTCTAGTACTCTCTTCTAGCCCTTCAATCTAGTTCTTCCCCATCTCAGTGTGTTCCTCCCAAATTCTTACCTGTCTAGTTCTTCCATTCTCCTTTCTCTTCTCCATCCCCCAGTGCCCTGGAAGTCCTGGTATATAAAGCCAGGCTTGCAGGGTCAAACAGAGGGGTGATAAGAATCACATTGAGAGGCAATAACCATTAATTATCATTTGCAACCCCAAAGGAAGTGACCAATGGGGAAATGAATTAACTAAAGGCTAAATTCAGGTAATATCTAAGAAGAGGGATCTTATGTGCTCAACTATAGTCTTAAACGTGATTGGTAGAAAATGTGAAGAATCTATAAGTTGCTAGGTTAATGGGAGAAAATAAAACTGCCTTTTTTCCTGTGGCTCCTATCTGTCTAAGCTATCTGCCATTTTTCTGCAGGGTGGGGGAAAGTGTGCTCAGTCGCTAGGCAACCTGTACAGAGAGATGCCTCTGGTGATAGTTAAAGGGAGATCTGGAACTAGAGGTAAGGTTTGGGAAAGGAGGAAGTAAAGCTTAAATGGCACATCCGCCAGGCCTTCTCAAACAGGTATCCTGGATGCTTAAGTCTGCTCTTAGAGTGTACAGAGGTATCTCTGATAAGGTACTTTCCTCCCTCTGGGGATGGACCTGGCCAGATGCTGCCAATGATGATAATTACAGGGAGGCTTGAACTGGGCTTCTGGCTGAGCATAGCTGTCAGCACAGAAGGTTATCTAAATATTCCTAGAAGTGGTTAGGTAAGAAGTTAGAGGTCTATAAAGTTAGTAAGGATGTAAGAAAGAGGGTCCGAGCTAAATTGTGTAAAGCTATTACTTAACATCCACCTGACCTAGGTGGTGTCTCCTTGTGGAATTTATCTTAAATCAGGAGACTAGCATGTGGACTGTTATTACTGCTAGTCCTTGAAAGTGGCCAAGGGAGATATCTGATTCCAGAGAAAGCCTTTCCTGAGGCTGTTCTCCAAATACCTGGAATGTGTATGTCCAGAGATTGATCAGTCCACACTGTTAGCAATTCTCAGGGAAAAATCAACTGGGAAAACTATGAAGGCACACATGATTTTCATAATAGAAGACAGCTGATATATGACAAGCCAAGTAACACCAAAAGCTCCTTGGAATTTGGCTTCCTCTAGAGGAAATCCTTGATCCCTCCAGGTAGTGACTTTGCCATAACCAGCTAAGTTCTTATGATATATTCCTGCGACCCGCAGCAGGAGGAACAAGCCTGGGTGACTGATGGGGCCGCAAGACAGCCCTGGAGGGGGACTAGCTCTGGTAAGAGAAGAGTGAGGGTGGCTGCAGGTCAAGACTGGCTTGTGACTGGTACCAGAAACTTCCCCTCTGCCATTAGTGTTCTGACCAAGGACAGGGCCGTGGCTCATTCATTCATTCAGTGCTCATCCCTCACTTTCTGTTGACCTGCCAGTCCTACTCAGGCTTTTGGCTTGGGTTAACCAAACTTCTCTTCCCATTGCTCTCTCTGCAGTGTTCTCTCACAGCGAACTACTCAGTGTGGTATGAGATGTCTAAATAGTCTTTGGACGGGTCCTCGGTTGCCATTTCTCTCCTGGGTTTGATACACCCTGGTGTCTCATCTGTGCTCACACTTCACCAGCAGAAAGCCTTGTGGAAAGCTATCCGCAGAGCGGTGAGTCAGAGGCCACCTGTCCTTCCTGAAAAATGCATGTCATCACTGTGTCTTTGCCCTATTATGAAGCTCCTCTTTTTCTGACATGGCCATGGTCCATACAACAGAACTTTTCTTATGGTGACTTTTGCCGCTAGCCGTAAAAGAGGGTCACAGAAGGATTCTTAGATCTGCAAGACAGCCATTTTTTGTGGGGCCGTTTCCTCCTGAAAGGTTTCTATTTACTTCAATATTTTCTGCTTTCAGGTTTCTGGTTTCAAGTAGAAGCCAAGGAGACACATTTTCAAGGAGGATTTAAAGTCAAGGTTACTATTAGGATTAATCCATGGAGTCTATTTAATGATCAAAGGAATTTATTTGGGGGTAAACTCACAACCACGGGAGATTTCTTGTAGAGTCCAGGAAAGCTGAGCTATGTCCTACACTGAACGGCTTGGTCCAAGATCTCAGCATCCAGAACCACAAGATAGCCAAGAGGAGGCATCGTATGTGCATCCCAGATCTTAAGGGTCCCCAGTGGCCACGCCCCAGAGGCTGGTACCTCAAAGTCACAGGCAGATGTAACAGCTACAGCTGCCTCACTGGGGCGGTGCTTCAGAACACAGCTCCAAAAGCTCCCACTACATCTCCCCTTTTGTCTAAATAAGAGAGTTCTAACCTAACACAGAACTATATACAACAGGAATGATTATCTGATGACACAAACAAATGGAACTACAACCAACAAGAACAACATCAAATAGGAGACACATGCTAAAATCCAGAGATGTCCAGAACATAGGTAAATGGTACGTTAAAGAGGTTATTTTATTTTATTTTATTTTATTTTATTTTATTTTATTTTATTTTATTTTCCGGTTTATCGATTTATCAGTGTTCTGTCATTTAGATTCATTCATTCATTCATTCATTCATTCATCAGGGACACAGGGTTCTGTCTGCACTCATAGGGAATTGAACTCAGGACCTCTGGAAGAACAGGCAGTGCTCTTAACCTCTGAGCCTCCTCTCCGGCTCAAAGAGGTTATTTTAAAAGCTGTCCTATCCTGAAGAATCTGAATCTAGTACCTAGTATGTTCTAGCTAAGATACGAGAAGATTGTAGCTGTAACTGTTAGTCTTTAACCTCATCAAAGACCTGGGAAGAAATATAATAATACCTGAGAAAACAGGAAATGCACAAAAGCAACTTTCAGAGATCTTTTGAGAATAGACGGAAACAGCTGGCAGCCTGGACAGTCATCTGAAGTTTCTCAGCACCGGTTGGGGCATCCAATTTGGCTACAGGTCTAGAATATCTGACAGACCATTTTCAGAAGCAAGAATTTTGAAAGATCATCTTACTCTGTCTTGCCAGAGTTCAGTAGTCACTTTTCCTTGTGTCCTGCTTGTCCAGAAAGGACAGCATTCGTACTGTGAGCAGACGAAGCAAGGGCAGTTCTTTGCCCAGCAGGTCATTGTGTACCAGGAAGAAGACAGACTTCCACATGGAGTGTCTTAAAATCCCAACATTCTCTCGGGATCAGATTGGTGCTGCCAGGAGCAATCATGTCTCACGTCAACAGAATTCTAAGTTATTTAAATGCCATATTCTCTAGGTCCATGAAGTGTTTGAAGATTACCTGTCCATCTGACCTATGCATCTGTAAATCTAGACAACCAAACTAACATGACTATAGATATGACAAGCATGGGTGACCATAAATCTGTAAGTCTTATCTACCTAAATAACCTGAGGACTAAGGCTTCATATAAACAAGGTAAACAGTCTGTAAACAAATGTACAGTAAAAGGACAATGACCTCAAAATTATGACAGTACACAAAATATCTTAAACAGAGGTAGAAATGTATAGTGCAATATGCAATATGACAATAATCTTAAATATATGTCAATATATAAAATATCCTAAGCAGAGGTAGAACATACATACAGTATGACAAATATAATTTTACATTTGTATCAATATACATAATGTTTCAAATAGGAATAGAAATACATGTAAATTACAACAAATATAGTTCTGTATTTGTATCAATATACAAATTATCTTACATAGGAATATAAAAATAGTTTACATTTGTATCAATATACAAGAATCCATAACCGTGCAAATTATCTAAGACTGATATTTGACTAAATTAGTTTACTAGTATATACAATAATCTACCTTAATATCCTATACCTATCCATATCTAGGTGGGTAGAGGTTGGGGAATGGCTGACCCACACTCCCACGTGGGCGCCACATATTGAGATTAATCCATGGAGTCTACTTAATGATCAAATGAATTTATTTGGGGGTAAACTCATAACCATGGGAAATTTATCATAGGGTCCAGGAAAGCCGAGCTTTGTGTCCAACACTGAACGGCTTGGTCCATGATCTCAGCATCCAGAACCACAAGGTAGCCAAGAAGTGCAGCATACATGCATCTCAGGTCTTAAGGGTCCCCCAGTGGCCACGCCCCAGGGGCAGGTCCCTCAAGGTCATGGGCAGATGTAATGGCTACAGCTGCCTCACTAGGGCGGTGCTTCAGGGCATGGCTCAAACAGCCGCCCACTACAGGTTACCACTGCTGATTCAGTTATCCAGAAAACCTACCCTTGTGGGATGTGTGGCCCAGTCACAACTTATTTTTCTGCAGGCTGAACAGCAGGGAGTACATTCCAGACACAAACTGAATACATGTGGGGCATGTGGAAGGCAGTTCTCCTTCAGAGTAAACACCCTCCCCCCAACACCAGCACAATGGAAGGAAAGATCTTAGTGTTAAGAACCACAGAGTCCCCAATCCAGAAATCCCTTTCATACGTTAAGAGGGTAGGGACAGCTCAGGCCTTCTCCATCATGAGACCAAAAGGATCTTGCGCATTAGCTCTGAGCGCTGGCAGAGCTCTCACAGTGGAGGTGGAGGTTACAGATGCATGATGTGGGGAAACAGCCACAAAAATGGGCTTCTTCTCGAGCACCAGAGTATCCATACTGCAGAAAGGCCATGTTAAGTGCACTGAGTGTGAGAAAATGCAGATCAGAGGATCTCATCTTGGGCTGGAGAGATGGCTCAGAGGTTAAGAGCACTGGCTGCTCTTCCAGAGGTCCTGAGTTCAATTCCCAGCAACCACATGGTGGCTCTCAACCATCTGTAATGATATCTGGCGCCCTCTTCTGGCCTGCAGTCATACATGCGATACACATAATAAATAAATAAATCTAAAAAAAAAAAAATAGAAGATCCCATCTTGTTAGGCATAAGCAAGTTCACACTGGAGAAACCCTTTATGCATGTCATGAATGTGGGAAATCTTCAACAAAAGATACTATCTTGTTCAGCATGAACAACGTCACACTTGGGATAGTCTATATTCCTGCAGCAGATGTGGGAAAGCCTATCGCAGCAGCCAATACCTGCTTCTTCAACATGAGAGAATCCACAAGGAAGAAAAGCCTTATGAGTTCAAGTGTGGCAAGTTCAGCCAACACTCCGGCCTTATTGTACATCAGAAAGGTGTACAGAGTCGGAAGTGCCGGTGAATGCAGTGACTGTGGGGAATGCTTTACCCAGAATTCTGATCTTGCCATACATTGCAGAGTCTACATCACCTCCGGGCTTTATAAGTGCAAGAAATGTGGGAGAGCCTTCAGCTACGAACACAGACTTGCTCAACATCAGCGAGTTCACATTAAAAAAAGGCTTCCTGCGTCTACTGACTGGAAAAGCCTTTAGCAGGAGATGCAGACTTGATGAGCATCATAAAGTCCACAGCACAGGCAGACTTCATGAATGCAGTAAATGTGGAAAGCCTTTCAACAAGGCTATAACCTCCAACACCAGAAAATCCATACTGGGTCAAAATCTTGTAAGCGCAAAATGTGTGAGAAATTCTTTAGCTACAAAACACCCTTGTTCAGCATCCGAGAATCCACACTGGAGAAAGACCTTAGGAGTGCACCGAATGTGGTGAGTTCTTCAGCCAAAGCTCTGGCCTTATTTCACATCAGAGTTCACACTGGTGAAAAGCCATATGAGTGCATTCATTGTGGGAAATGTTTTAGCCAAAGATCCACTCTTAACCTGCATCAGATAATTCACACCCAAGAAAAGCCTTAAAACTGCAGTGAATGTGGGAAAGCCTTCAGCCTTCAATTAGCACTTGTTCAGCACCAGCAAATCCATACTGGAGAGAATCCTGTAGGTGTAGTGAGTGTGGGAAACTCTTGACCCACAAGTCCAGCCTCCTTAAACACCAGAGTCCCCACTGAAAGAAACTTTAAGCCAATGGCTTTCCCTTCTTTGGTATGAGAAAACTCATATTGAAGAAGGGCTTTGGAGTTCAGGGAGCATGTGACCTGTTAAGCCAATTTAATGAGTGGTAGCAGAGATAATGCTGAAAGTGACCTCTGTGATCAACCACATCAACCACAAGTTGACTCCCGTCATCCCAGATATCCACACTGGAGACGTGAGCTGTGCGTGACAGGTAGTGAGAATCATCCGTAGCTTTATTGCACTTTTAATCTGCACAAAGCCCTTTCCAGAGTTCTGTCACTATTGGTACTTGTGGCTGAAGCCATCCCACTTGTAGTAGCCAGCATGGATCAGGTTGTTCAGTGCTTAGAGAATCCTGGTGTGTATTACCTCATGTGTTATCCCTGGAGGACAGCAGGCATGGAATAAGCCCATTACAGTCTGCCATAAATGCATCCATACCCTGGGTTTGATTAATAAAAGTAGAGGGCAGCAAATCCAAGAATGTTGGCATCTAAATGCTTCTGGAATGCTCTGATCACTTTAGCTGTGAGAGGCGAGGGTACACAGATAGTCTCAGGCCTCTCTGGTTGTTTCTCTGTTGATACTTAGAGCAATGGCAGATTTCAGATGTTTCTACACAGGCCCAAAAAATTGGGGAAAGGAAAGAGATGCTGGTCCATGTGTGTGACCAGGGCCTCACAGCCAGTTTTTATTGTGCATGATGCTCTGCTCCCTTCCAAGTAGGACTGTCTGAAAGAAGGTGGGACCAGTGTGCATTTGCCAAACTTTGTAGATGAATTTCTAAAATGGTCTTATTAAATAAAAAACACAGAACCAAATATAGGGGTGATCAGGGAATAGGGAAAGCCATCAGCCAACCTTACCTCACCAACTCTGTAGCTTCCAAATGCGAGCTACTTCCTGTCTACCCGAGCCTTTATTGCTTTGCTGTTCTGCCCTCTCATGGGCTCTCTTAGCCCAGCTACCTCACTTCCTTGTCACTGCCTGTCTGTACAGAGCTCCAGGCCTCTATGGTTGGCACTGGGATTAGAGGTGTTTGTCACCACTCTTGGCTGTGTTCCCTAGTGTGGCCTTGACCACACAGAGACCCTGCCTGCTAGGGGATAGGATTAAGGGCAGGTGCAACCGCTGTCTGACTTCTTTGTTTGTTATTAAAGCTCTATTGAGGTAGAATCGATGTGCCCTATGCTGTTCGGAATTAAAGTATAAAATGTGGTAGGTTTTACCTACGGTACAAATCCATGAACTCACCACTGCAGCCACAATAATGGACATCTTCATGTTCCTAATGTCCCTTCCTCCCCACTTATAATCGCTCCTTTCCTCACTGCCCATCACTGTGTTCACTGACTGACTTTTACTATAGATTTGTTTTCCTCTTTCAGGAGTCCATGTAAATTGAGTGTCTTTGATTCCTGTACGACCATAAAGATTTCTCCATTAGAATAGGGGTGCTTGAATTCTAGATTCAAGACTCTAGGTGAGAAGATGGCGGCTGCCGCCAGTGGGCCGTGAGTGAGAGCAAAATTGGATGATGAACTGATGTGGAAGTAAGAGGAATAGGGCCACAAAGAAAGACGTCAAAAAAGGTATACAGAAGAGGTGAAAGATAAAAGCTTAGAGACAAAAGATAGATGGATTAATTTAAGAAAAGCTGGCTAGAGCATCAGAGTTTCTCTGCCTTCCTCAGGAATCTGCGGTTTGGATCGAGCCTTCCCGAATGGTCTCCCCAGGTCTGCGGGTGAGCGGATTGCTGGGCGCTCGGGTGAGAGGCGCGGTACGAGCGGCGTGGTCTGAGCGAGCACAGGGAAGGAGCAGCGGCCGGGGGCTCCCTGGGTGACCCTTTGGGGCACGACAGAGCTGGGTGAATGCAAGAAGAGGAGCTACAAGTTTCAGGGACGCCCAAACCCGCACAGTGGATGTTAATCACCTTGCTGATTGCTTCTCAATTGGGAACTAGTGGAGAGCGCAGCGCGGGGCAGGCGCAGCCTGCGGGACCTGGGCTCTGCGGCAGGAATCAGTGCAGCTGTGGCTACAGAGGCAACGAGGGAGGACGCCGCAGTGCTCGCCGGAACCTGAAGGATCGAGGAGCCAGAGAAGGAGGAGGACATCAGGGGCCAGCCACCCAGCTATACAGCAAGCCACGGAGTAAGAGGTGTCTTTGGATCCTGTATTTCAAGAAGATCTCAAAAGAACTTATCAAGACCACCCAACCACTGAACCAGATCACCAGAATCGTAATATACACCTCACCGACTGAGAAGAGGGTTGGTCAGCTTGCCCAGAGAACCAGATTTTAAGTTTCTCATTTCCTGGTGCTTGAAGTTTCTCATTTCTGAGGCTTAGAGGTGTAAGCCTGAAGGGTTAGGGTCTTACACCATCTGCACTGAGCAGAGAAAGAGATGAGTAGACGCCACCGGAAAAATACAGGCAACAACATAAAGACCTATATGACAACATCAGAACCTACCGACCCTACAATTGCAAGTCCTGAACATACCAAAGCAGAAGAAACAGAAGAAATCAATCCTAACAATGACTTTAAGAAGATGATAGAGGCCCTTAAAGAAGAAATAAAAAATATCCTTAAAGAGGAAATAAAAAATTTCCTCAAAGAGGAAATGAAAATCTCCATTAAAGAGGAAATAAAAAATTCCCTTAAAGAGGAAATGAAAAACTCCATTAAAGAGGAAATAAAAAATTCCCTTAAAGAGGAAATGAAAAACTCCATTAAAGAGGGAATAAAAAACTCCCTTAAAGAGGAAATGAAAAACTCCATTAAAGAGGAAATGAAAAACTTCCTTAAAGAGGAAATAAAAAATTCTCTTAAAGAAATGGAAGAAAAAAGAAACAAAAAATTGGAAGAAAGCAAAGAAAGCCAAGAAAAAATAATTAAACAGATGAAAGAAACATTCCAAGATCTGAAAAAAGAAATTGAGACAACAAAGAAAACACAAGCTGAGGGAATGCTGGAAATAGAAATCCTGACTAAACGAACAGGAACTACAGAAACAAGCATAACCAACCGAATACAAGAGATGGAACAGAGAATCTCAGACACTGAAGACACAATAGAGAAAATAGATTCGTCAGTCAAAGAAAACACTAAAGACAAAAAAGTCGTAACACAAAACGTCCAAAAAATCTGGGACACCATGAAAAGACCAAACCTAAGAATAATAGGGATAGAAGAAGGAGAAGAATACCAACTCAAAGGCACAGAAAATATATTCAACAAAATCATAGAAGAAAACTTTCCTAACCTAAAGAAAGAAATACCTATGAAGATACAAGAAGCTTACAGAACACCAAATAGGCTGGATCCAAAAAGAAAGTCCTCTCGCCACATAATAATCAAAACATTAAATATACAGATCAAAGAAAAAATATTAAGAGCTGCAAAGGAGAAAGACCAAGTAACATATAAAGGCAAACCTATCAGAATAACACCGGAATTCTCAATAGAGACTATGCAAGCTAGAAGGTCCTGGACAAATGTTATGCAGACACTAAGAGACCATGGATGCCAACCTAGACTATTATACCCAGCGAAACTCTCAATCACCATAGGCGGAGTAAACAAAATATTCCATGATAAAACCAGATTTAATCAATACCTATCCACAAACCCAGCCTTACAGAAAGCACTAGAAGGAAAAATCCAACCTAAAGAAGGTAAACACACCCATGAAAACTCAGGCAATAGATAAACCCACACCAGCATCTGAAGAAATAGAAGGGACGAATTCCTCCCCAGAAAATGCATGACCTATGAAAGCTGATAAGAGTTTGAGGCAGATTCGGGGAGAAAGAAAGCCCCTACCTCCAAAGGCAGACAGCAGAGGAACAGAGCAGCCTGAGATATCTGAAGCTCTGCATCTGGGGGGAAAGGAACGTGCAAAGTGAGAATAAAATCAGTGGGAGAAGGATTTCTCTGAAAGAGCTTTGGAAAGGCTGTTGTAAATGCTTTTGTTTTTCACTGACTGGCTAGGACAAACGCAAGCCCCGAGGAAAGTTGCTGTCGGAAATTGCCCATCTCAATGCACGCTAACGAGGTCTAAGTTTCTGCAGTGATTAACTGAAGATTTTGGAATTTTCTTCATAAAGCATCAAAGCAATGAAAAATTAGTCATAAGAAAAGTGATGGCCAAACACCCTAATTGGTGTGCTAGAAACCTCATCCAATGACAGAGGGAACCGGATGCAGAGATCCATGGTCAGGCCCCAGGTGGAGCTCCAGGAGTCCAATTGGCGAGAAAGAGGAGGGTTTGTATAAGTGAAAATTGTTGAGACCAAGGTTGGATAAAGCACAGGGACAAATAGCCAAATGAATGGAAACACACATGAACTATGAATTAATAGCTGAGGAGCCCCTAACTGGATCAGGCCCTCTGGATAAGTGAGACAGTTGATTAGCTTGATCTGTTTGGGAGGCATTCAGGCAGTGGGATGTGCTGTCCTCAGTCCTCAGTGCATGTGCTGGCTGTTTGGAACCTGGGGCTTATACAGGGATACTTGGCTCAACCTGGGAGGAGGACCTGCCTGGACTGAATCTACCAAGTTGAACTCAATCCTCAAGGGAGTCTTTGCCATGGAGGAGATGGGAATGGGGGGTGGGCTGGGGTGAAGGGGGGAGGGGGGAGAACAAGGGAATCCGTGGCTGATATGTAAAATTGAATTAAATTTAAAAAAAAAGAATTAATTCTAGGAGAAAAAGAAGTGTAGGGAAACCTGGGACTTTGCTATCCCTGGGGTATATGGTTACTTAATATTTTTAAGTTACAAAGTTTCTGGCTTATGGGTAAAGCTAATAGTTGACAAATTTAACAACAACCAGATGACTGAAAGTCATCATTCCTGAAGTAAAAGCTTCTTAAAGCCAAGAAAAAAAAAAAAAAAAAAAAGAATAGAGGTGCTCGACTGTTGTGCTATAAGTCAATTTTCTCCTGCATCATAGGTCCACAGTTTGTCCATCAGTTAAGGGACGTGAGATCTCTTCCACTTGGGATCATTCCACATAAAGCCACCATGAACATTCACCTCTTAGTCTCTCTTGTGGGTTAATATCCAGGCATCAAAGGCCTGGGTGTCTCATTCCTACCCAGGAGATTTTTCCTTCCAGACGTGACTGATAGCACAAAACGGTCGACAGTGAAAGAACGTAGTACTTCTGTGTCCCAACAGAGGGGCATTGGCCATGCCCACAGCCTCATGAGAGAGCAGTGTTGTTGAGGAGGCAGAAAGAGGAGCAGCTGGCCTTGTCCTTGGATGGGGCATTCCACAGGCAGAGTAAGCAGTTCTAGGATTTACTAGTTTGAATAACCCCAACAGGCTTCAGAGTATAGTCATGTTTGCTTCTGAGCTGTTGGTTTGGAAAAATACTGGCTTGGGTGCTAAAACTTGAAGCCAGTCTGTACAGTAGGAGGCACTACTTTGCACATGAGAGCTGTTACAGGTGAGACCCTTTGGTCTTTCTAAGGACTGGCCAGCCTTCCCGAGGAAGCAAGACAGGCTGTCACATCAGGAAACTGATGAACATGGCACTCTTTGGTCTAAGGTCACCTGCATGTTTATCTTCCACACTGACAAACTGTCCCGGCTGTGTGACTTTCCTGCCAGCAGCTGGACTTGCAGGTCCTCAGCATGCTCACCAACACTTGCTGTGCTCAGAAGTTGTGCTACTGTTTTGTGTCTCCCAGATAACTGATGTTCATAATTGTGATTTGTACCGACTGCCATTCCTCTCCTTCTAGTTGTCTGGTTGTTTTGTGTGGGGGAGTAGGAGAGAGAACATGCATGCACATGCCACAGTGTGCTTGTGGAAGTCAAAGGGCAATGTCGGGTGTCACTCCTCACCCACCTTGTCTGAGACAGGTCCCTCTGGTTGTCTGACACTGGACTCCAGACAGACTTCTGGGTATTCACCTGTCTCCTTTCACCTCTCGACAAGAACACCAGGATTATGGACATATGCTGCCAAGTCTGGCTTTCATGGGTTCTGGGATTCAAACTGAGGTCCCCAGTAATGCACAGAAGAACTCTAACCAAAGAACCTTCTTCCCAGACATTCTCTCTTTCCTTTACTTGAGTATCTACTCAAATCTTTTTTCCCATTAAAGTCTTTTGTTTATTACTAACTTTTGTTTTTGTTTCTGAGGCAGGGTCTTTCTGTGTCGCGCTGGCTGTCCTGGAACTTGCTATGTAGACCAGGCTATGACAAATGGTGACTGTCACTAGCAGAGCAAGAGAATCTGATAAGCACCCCCAAGTC
>CABHPR010118119.1:0-15405 GCA_902168415.1 Peromyscus melanophrys
GTGGTAGTGGGGCTGACTGAGCCATGGTCTTGTGATCTCATCATTTATAATCATCTTTCTGAGGCTGGAGAGCTGGCTCAGCAGTTAAGAGCACTGACTGCTCTTCCAGAGGACCTGGGTTCATTTCCCAGTACTCACATGGCTGCTCACAACTGTCTGGAACTCCAGAGATTCCAACACCCTTACAGACATACATGAAGGCAAAACACCAATGCATATAAAATAAAAATATTAAAAAGGGAAAAAATCATCTTTCTTTGAAACTTTGTCCATAAATAATTCTGAATATCGTGTGTTTCCTGAACACTATGCATATACCTCCACATTAAAAACAATGCAGCAGGGGGGTGGAAGGAGGGAGGAGGGAGGATCTGTGGATAGTGTGTGGAGTGAGTAGAAAATTTCTTAATAAAGAAAAATGAAAGAAAAAATAAAATAAAATAAAATAGGACCATAAAAAAGAAAATGCCAGCATTGATTATTATCTTTTCTCTGTAATTGACCATTTGAATAAACGAAATGGTGTTTGATTAAAAAAATACAGCATTTATTTTTAAGTTTACTTACCAAGAATGAAAATTGCCCAATCCACATTTTAAAAAAGAATCAGGTAAGTAAAATCATGTGCCAGATGCTTGGAGCTAAAGGAAGGAAGTAAAAAAGTAATTAATCAAATATTACCAGATAGAACGTGCCTTCTGCAGTTTTATATAGCATAGTTTTATATAGCATAGTACCTACCAGAAAGATAGTACTTAACAAATATTTGCTTAGTTCTAGCTGTAGGTCCTGGAGGAAATGACATCTGAGCTGGATTAAATGAAGAAATCATTGCCAGAGTCACACAACCAGAGACGCCAGAATGTACAGAATTCATGGCATGAGGAAACAGCCGAGCTGAACTGTGAGCATTTCAGTTTTGCTAGGCTACTATGTCAGAAAACCAGTCACACTGCATAAAGGGCCTTGTTTGGGCAGCTGAAGAACCAGGGCTTTATATCACAGACAATGAGCACAGTGTTTTAAGTTGGGCAAGGTACGTATTTTAGGAAGAGAAACTTGGCAGCAATAAGAGGAATGGCAGGTAGGCAGGTGAGAGCTGCCACCTAAAATAAGGAGACTAATCAGGAAACTGTTGCTGTGGTTAAGATAGGAGATACTGGTGGAACACCAAGGTTCTAAACCAGTCAGTGCTCTTTAAACGAAGGTTGAGAGACTACTTCAGCAGATAATAGAAGGTAGAACTGATAGGATCCATCAGTATGGATACCAAGAAAGGAGTATAGGTGTATGTCTATTGATAGTAGGTAGTAGCCTATTTACAGACCACAGACACACAGAAAGCATAACAAGGTGTGAATTACTCAGATACACTGCCCTAGACAGAACAGTGGATCATCAAAATAAAAGTCCTATGGGCTGAACACAGTCATTAACTGGAATTGTCTGAATGAGGTTGGTATGAATTTTGTACGTGACCGGGAAGATCTGAGTCAGTAGAGGTTTGGAAACCTAATTACTGGATGTAACAAAATCAAAAGGTGGTGTAATCCAGTGAAGGACATTTTAGAACAAGTGTGTGTACTGTTTTCACTCTATTAGCACCATACTGGATAGCAGCGCAATGAGAAATAGGAAGAACCCTGAAAATGAAGAATGGAAGTGTTACTTACAGTTTCATGATTATCCATACAGAAGAACAAAATGAATCTGTATGTTTGATATAATCCTGACAAGAGAGATTGCTAGAACAAGGTCAATATAGTAATGTGACTGAAGTTTATATATGTCAACACAATATATTTGGAAGATACTATTTTAAAATATACATTTACCAAAGAAGACAACCTGGAGGTAACTAGACAAAAGATAACCAGTGTGTGGAATATTTTAACTAAAATCTTAAGCAGTTAGTGAAATAATTTTTTAAAGAGAAAAAAATTTCAAAAATGTGTCTTGTTCTTAGAGAAGAAAACTCAATATGACCAAGGATTATGCTCACCAAGTTAGTAAATTCTATATCTTTCTAGTAAAAATCTGAAAACAATTCTAAGAATTTTACAAATTGTTCCTAAAATTGAATAGAAATTAGAGGTGGTTAATTAGCCAACACCTCTAATTTTAAGAAGGAGGAACTAGGGGAATTTTTCTCTTCCAGACATCAAAGCTAGGAAATCTGACCAATGAAAACAGTGTGATGTTGGATAAACAGACAAGGGAGACATAGAAGATTCTAGAAATGTACAACCACAGACTTGAGATAGTTGCTCAAGTTGAGTCCTATCTCAACTTGGTTTTGGACAGTTGGTCCCCAGTTGGTGGCACTGTTTGGAGAGAGTATGGGGAGGTTCGGCCTTCCTGGAGCTCTTGCTGTGCCTGCCTGCTGCCATGCCGAGAGTCCCACCATGACGGACTCCTATTCTTCCGGAACCCTAAGCCCAACATAGCCTTTCCTTCCTTCCATAAGCTGCCCCAGTCATGCTATTTTTATCTCTGCAACAGAAAAGTAACACGCACACATACATATACATGGGACCCCAAGGAGTAGCATTATAGTAAGAATGCCAAGTGTGCCCCCAAAAGGCACATATGTTACAGGCTTAGTACCCAGCTTCTGGTGGTAGTGGGATGCAAATGGATTATGATGGGGTTAACTTCATCAATGCTCTAATCCACTGATGGGTTCTGCTGTGGGATGGTCTGTATGTCAAATTGCTCTGATTGGTCAATAAATAAAACACTGATTGGCCAGTGGCCAGGCAGGAAGTATAGGCAGGACTAACAGAGAGGAGAATTGAGAGGATTCTGGGAAGTGGAAGGCAGAGGAGAGAGACACTGCCAGCCGCCGCCATGACAAGCAGCATGTGAAGATGCCGGTAAGCCACGAGCCATGTGGCAAGGTATAGATTTATAGAAATGGATTAATTTAAGATATAAGAACAGTTAGAAAGAAGCCTGCTACGGCCATATAGTCTTTAAGCAATATAAGTCTCTGTGTTTACTTGGTTGGGTCTGAGCTGCTGCGGGACTGGCGGGTTAGAGAGATTGTCCTGACTGTGGGCCAGGCAGGACCAGAAAAACTCTAGCTACAGGGTTCAATAGCTTATTAGAAGAGAAAGGAAGGAAGGAATCTGACTAACAGAAACCAGTGCTGGGAACTGAGTTGCTGCTATGCACATTCCTGACCACCAGAAGCTTTTAGAACCGGTTTCCAGGAGAAACTGAAAAAGTCTAAAGAAAAAGGCAAGAAAAACTGAATGTGCCAGGCTCTGCTGACTCCCCATGGGAGGCCTTACCCTTTCAGAGGAGGGAATGGAGGGTGGGTTGGAGGAGGGGAGACTGGGGGAGCAGGAGGAGGGAAGAGAAGGGGATCTGTGATTAGTATGTAAAAATGAATAAAAAATTTCTTAATAAAGAAAAAGAAGATGGATGTAACACAAATTGCTAAACAGTCTTATTAATAGAAAACTCAGAGCCAGATATTGGGGTGAAAGCTGAAGATCAGAGAAACAGAACAAGCCAGCCACGTTCTTACCTCTACAAAATCCTGAGCCTTAAGAGAGAGACTTCCTGTTTACTCATGCCCTATATACCTTTCTGTGCCCTGCCATCTTCCTTCCTTCCTAGTGCTGGGATTAAAAATGTGTGCCACCACTGTCTGGCTCTGTTCCCAGTGTGGCTTTGAACTCACAGAGATCTGGATGGATCTCTGCCTCCTGAATGCTAAGATTAAAGGCATGTGCTACCACTGCCTGACCTCTATGTTTAATATAGTGGCTGGCTCTGTCCTTTGATCCCCAGGCAAGCTTTATTTGGGTACACCATTTATCACCACAGATGGGGGAAAAAGCTGTGCAGAGAAATCAAATATTTCTTTCATCAAATTGTTTTTGCCAGGAGTGAATAGATTTAAAAGTAATGAGATGAATGAAATGGGGAATGAAGATAAAGTAGGCACACAAAGTTGGAAATACTATGTATTTGTGTGTATACATATATATATATAAAGTATAAATTGTGCTTTGTATGAACTGTGTTCATCTAATCTTCTACGTATTGTCCCAATGTAATCATAAGTTTTCTCTGTCCCTGCCTGGCCCTGCGGTCTACAGCTGCTTATAAAATAATCATCAGAAGCTTATATTAATTATAACTGCTCAGCCATTAGCTCAGGCTTATTACTGACCAGCTCCTACACTTAACCCACAATTCTTATCTATGTTTAGCCATGTGGCATGGTACCTTTCCTCAGTTCTGCCTTGTCACCTTGCTTCCTCTGTGTCTGGCTGGCAGCCCCTGACTCTGCCCTTCCTCTTCCTGTCTCTCTCCTGGATTTCCTGCCTGGCTATAACCTGATTCACCATAGGCCAGAGCAACTTCTTCATTAACCAATCATAGCAACACATATTCACAGTGTACAGAAAGACATCCCCCGGCATCCCAATAGAGAATTAACTAGTTTACACTAGGAAAAAAAATAGGATTAAAACTGAATGCCAGGGAAATGACAAATAAAATAATAAAAATTACTATTACTAATTAAAAAAAAAGAACAGAGAAAGCTTAGTCCTATTGGCAGAGCTTACAGAGCGATTCTGGTGTGAGCACTGAAGAGCAAATTGCTGACAGGAATGTAGACAATAAAGCCTGCCGTGAGGTTTCTGACAGAATAAAGGACTCTACTGAGAACTGGAGCAGAGGCCATGGGTACCACATTCTAGAAAAGAACTTGTATCCATCTTGTCCATGGCCCGCGACTTGCAAAAGGTGATGTACTAATTAATCTGGTAGAGGACATTTCAAGGCAGTGAAGAACACAGGCTGTTGCATGGGTTTTACTGGCCACTTTTAGCAAATTTGCAGTGAGAATCAGAAGCAAAAAATCAGAGCAGAAAATTTTGAAAAACTGAGGTGTTTGTTTGTTTGTTTGTTTGTTTGTTCTAGAAAGGAAGTGTGGTTAAAGTTGAGGCCAAAGAGGGCATGGGTGTTAAAGAGATTAACACAATTCATTACAAAAAAAGCGAAGTGCTTTGTACTGGGACAGTAAGACAGATGCCTTGAGAGATCAGTGAAACACCATCTATCTATCCCAGGATCAAGGGTACAAGTGTAAAGCTTCCTTTAGAAGTCAGCACTCTCGGGCACTCTGTTGGCCCAGGAATGCCTAGGAGGTTATCATCCCATGATCCTTTTCTCTTGTCCAGCCATTTAGATACTCACAGGCCACTACAACCACGATCCAAGAAGATCTGGCTATTGCTTGAGTTGGAGTCATTCATGCGACGATGGTTTTATGTCAATGCACAAAGCCAGAGTTGTGGGGACCCCACGGCTTTCACCTAGATTTCAAAGGGAAGTGTGGGAAACCAAGCACCGTGTAGTAAGGTCAGTGACCCTGCCAGAAGCCCTTGAAAGGGTAGTGGACAAAGCTGTGAGAGCAAAGCCTTGCTGCCATGGAGACCCCAGGAAGTCGGAAATGCCAGGGACATGGAATGTCTGCCAAAGAAAGGTACAGGAAGCAGGTAACGCCATCCTAAGTGAGTAGCCGTGCCCAAATGAGGAAGACCCCAGCTGTGTTTTTACTTTCACTTTTCTGCCACTGGTTCAGCTATTTGTGCCACCATGTGCTCTTTCCATGATGTGTTGTGCCACCAGAAGCCCAAAATAATGGAGCAATCAGCCATGGACTGAAATCTACAAAACCCTGAGAAAATAAACATTTCCTTTTTAAATGGTTGATTTACCTCAGTTACACAAATGGAAACCTGTACAACACTGAAGCTGAGTTACAGAGTGTGGAGTTCTCAGTTACAGTGAGAGAGAGAGAGAGAGAGAGAGAGAGAGAGAGAGAGAGAGAGAGAGAATAGAGAGATAGTGGAGAAGCAAATATGCCACTCAAGTGTTTCTCTGATCCCCTGCCTGTGTCTCTCTATCCTCTTCTGGACCAAAATGGAAGATAAATTTCTCCTATTCAATCTTGCCACCACTCACTGCAACCAGCTGTGAGTACTCTAATGGTTCCCTTTCCAGTGTCTGTGAGCTCAGCCCTGGAACAAGGGATCAAAGGGGATGAGGTAGATGACCACCATCACCACCATCACCACCACCACCACCACCATCATCACCACCACCACCACCACCACCACCACCACCACCACCACCACCACCGCCACCACCACCACCACCACCACCACCACCACCACCACCACCACCACCACCACCACCAACATCACCACCACCACATTAATTTAAATAAAAGTGTGCGAAGATATATAGAAGGTTATAGACATGAAAACATGTTTCAGGAACAAAGGAAAACACTTGGATGAGAAAGGATTTTATGTGGTAGTTTTGTTCTAAATAGAAAAGGCTGTTTCAGATGGAAATAGAGAGAAATAAGAGTGAAACCAAGTTAGTAAATTCGTCTTAAGAGGGTTTGCAAAAGTTGAAAAGAAAGATGGCGGGGGTATGACTAAGTTGATGATTAAAACATCCCTGAGACCAAATTTAAGACACTGATGTAGAATTGGAGCCTGGTTTTCTATGTAAAACAATAAGGTTTTCTTAAAACGTGGATCTCATTTTAATCATATTTACAGAAAGCTGGCCAAGAGAACAGGATTTCATATTTGATCAAGAGAATAACTTATATTTTCTCCTGAGTTTGTCAAGCTTTTAACTTCTTGAGAAAATGAGTCTTGACAGAATAAAGATTTGTTTAAAAGTCTGTTTTTGTCCAGCTTTATCTAAGCATTATATAAGAGGTAAATTCTGAATCACTATTCCTTCCTTAAGACTGGTATAACTGGCTTGAGTGTTCTGTAGCCACTTGGAGGCTAATGTCAGTGAGTGTACAGCATTGGTTCTCAACCTGGGGGTCAGACGACCCTTTCACAGAGGTCACATATCAGATAATTATGTTATGGCAAAAGCAGCAAAGTTACAGTTAGGAAGTAGCAACAAAAATCATTTTATGGCTGTGATCACCACAACATGAGGAACTGTATTAAAGGGTCACAGCATTAGGAAGGTTGGGAACCACTGGTATAAGGAACTTAGAGACAGCCAATATTTTAGCCTTCATCTCAACTTTGCCAGGTCTCAGGGGATGATGGGACACTTTTAAAAGAATCCTAAGCTCCAGGTCATCACCAGTTCTCTTGATTAGAGAGGTCACAGCAACCCAAGAAGCCTCCCTCTAGCCCATGTGCATTCTGCAAAGAAGAGGCTCCTCCCAGAGGAAAATGTCCTCAGTTCTTCCAAAGGAAGCCACATCCCAGCAAGTCCTGACCCATCCCCACAGATGGCACACTTGGTAAAGGAAAATCCAAAGGCACCGCAGGGGACTTAAGCCTCCTAAGTATCTTACCCCGAGGTGTCTCAAGTGACCTTAACTGTAAAAATAAAGGTTGGATTTTGGCCACCTACATGGTCATCAACACCCAGCAAGAAAGTACAGCAAAGAGCAAAGCAATTGGGAATAACAGAAAACAAGCAAAATGGATAGACTATGTTTTTAAAAAGGATGAAAGTGATTCAGTCCTCATATGTATCCATTAACTGACTTGACAGGTAGCTACACTCAGTCTGTAGCTAAATCTCTAGGAATTAGGTATCATCAGATGCTAAAATTTTCCACTAAAAACTTTGCCAGGAGACTCATCTTCCCTGAGAGGCAATGTTACCACTAACTCTTAGATCACAAGGTCCCCACTCAGTAGGTTAGCTTGGTGCCCAAGTGCTCAGTCCTACCTCTCTCAGGCCTGAGCACTCTCTGATGCCCTCTCACAGGCATCTACTGTTTTTACTGTGACTCAGTTTATCCATCTATCCCTGATGCTCACTCCGTTTTGATTCTGATTAAGAGATCTCTGCCTACCTAAGTCAGGAATATTTTCTCTTCTATCATCTCCTAGGAACCTGTTGTTTTGCCTTTAAGATCTGTGATACGCCTGGAGATGGTTATTGTAGGGGCAGCTTTCATTTTTCTCTCAAGTGACTATCCAGTGGGCTCAGTATCAGTCACTGAAAATGCTGTTTTTCTTACTGTTTTGTGTTACTTCTTTTATGAAACACCCATATCCACAGGGGGCTGTTTTCTATTGTTTTTCATTGATCAATTGTCTAGGTTTTTTTTAAAAAAAACAAAAATACCATACTTATTTTTTGTGACCTTATAAGGACTCTTGAAATCGAGTGAGCTACATTATCTAATTGTCTTCTTCCTTGGCATCCTCTTGGATTCTCTGGGCCCTTTGCTGAGACCATCCCCCACAGGTATGCCGTGAGGCTCATTCCCAGGTGATTCTTGATCTCATCAAGTTGACAGTGGAGATCAACCACGACAGAAGGAAATCTGACACTATCTTCCCAAGTCCGAATTTGCGTATATTTTGACTTAGTAATGTCACCTCTAAGAAGTAATGTCTAAAATATTTAAACCATAAGAACCTCTTCTGCAGAGGATAAACGGTATTTCATAGAGAACTTTCCGGACAATGGAAGTGGAAACTCCTTTATCAATATTTATCAAAGATTCAAAACTTCCATTCCTTTTGATATTGTAAATTTCTTCCTGCCAAATTATTGAGATAAAATTACCCTAATAATGATGAAAAGTTTCCTACCTAGAAATGTTCTCAGGTCATTATCTTTATTAGCAAATCTCATATATTTCTCAAAGAGAATGTAAATGTCCACCAAACCATGGAAAATCTATCCAATATACTGCCACCATACCACTGAGGAATACCATTCTTAGGAAGATAATATTTTGGGGATCATATTTTGAAAAGAAAAATCATTGAATAAATGATCCACAATTTATTGTCACAGAAGCAGTGAGAAAATACTCGAACTTAAATGGCCACCACTTGGAAAGCCCCTTTCCATAAAAAGGCACCAAGGCTGCCTACCCAATGCTTACTTCCTCATTCTCTGTCTCCTGGCAAGTGGGGTTGGGGGCCGCCCTGCCCACTGGTCAGCTCCTCTCCGTCTGCCTGAACTGCTGACTTGCTCTCTGCTCATGCCCTGCTTCTGCTATTTCTCTCAGCATCTATAGCTGCCTCTGCCTTCTTTTCTTCCTCTCTTTACAGGAACCACCCCCTCCCTTTGCTCCCCAAGACTTCAGAAATACAAGGTGGTTATGCCCAAGTTATGTGCAGCATAGCAACATTTTAGGCAAGAACACACCACATATGTGACTGGGAACCGCTAAGATTACAACAGAGCTGAAAAATTCCTCTTGCCCACTGTTTTTATGGGGCTTTTCCTATGTTTAGATGCACAAATAGTTACTATTGCATTATAATTGGCTATGCCCAGTACAGTAGTATCCACATAGGTTTGCAGCTTGGGAGCAACAGACTTTGCCATGCAGCCTAGGGGTGCAGCAGGCTACACCGTCTAGGTTAGTGGAAACACGATATAATCTATTGTATTTATACATTGACGAAATCACCTTTCCACATATTTCTCAGACCACAGACCATCACTAATCACGTGACCGTACATAAGTCTTACTGAGCACTTGGTGGAGGGCACAGGAAAGGGGAGCGTTAAAAATAACTCTGCAAACAGCATTGAAATGAATGTATGCTACTGTCTGTTGCTCTAACCACTTGGCACCTTCCCTCAGTGGGATTCTGGTACCAACTATGAAGACAGTCAGGTGTCTTTGCCCTGTCAGTGAACAGAATCATACCCATCTTCAAACTGAAGAAACGCCTCACCAATGAGGCTGCTGGTGTCCACCGCCATAGGTGGGGCCAAGAGCTTTGCCATCTGTGGTCATGCCCGGTTTGAGGGATAGATTTCTGCTGTCCACTGCGTCTAGGAGGTTCTCAGTTTGGGCCATCTTAGTCAGGTCAGAGTTAACATTCTGAGATTAACTGGGGCTATGTGTTGAGCCCCTTTCCACAGGCAAGAGAGGAAGTCAGATTCTCCAGTCTCAGCTTCATGCTGTCCCAGGGCCCCATGAGGCCAAATGACCCAGAACTATGCCTTTCCAAGATGTGGTGCTGCCATCACATCCAAGTGCTGAAAGAAAGATGAGTCATGTGGCTCTGTGCCCTGGTCAGCCATGTCCACAGGCTGTGGGCGGCACTCAGGAGAGGGCAGGAAGTGACCCCAAGTTGCCCACCACCATTCGCTAGTGGGGAGGTGAGCAGTGGTATCTCCAGGGCATCTGAGGGGGCAATCTTATTAAGCCTCTTAATAAGCAAGGCTTCCTTATTTGTCAGGGTAATGTATTCTGGGCTTACAGAGAGAAAGTAGCTTTCATTTTTCGGGACTATTTTTATAATCTATGCTTTTTCCATCTGGCCTCACGGCTGCAGACCTAGGATTAACCACCTTGCTGTCACAGGTCTGACCTTCACTGTGTGGCAACACGTTCATTTCCAGGTGTTCATTTGACCCAGTCCTTGGTTTTTAAAATTGTTTCTGAATGATGGCTAAGGAAATTGTAGTTGGAAATAGCAAACTCCCTTCCCAAATACTGCCAAGGTACTTTGGAGAAGACAAATTCCAACCTTATTTTCCTTCTGAGCATCTCTCCTTGGGTTTTATAGATGAGCTGTTAATTGAGGTCACCAAAATTTTTAGTTTTATTTTTTCTAGAATGAACTTTATCCCTTCAGGTAGAAAAACTTGCAGGATTTACGCCTTCTCTAAGAATCCCTTGGTATTCCATGCCCTGGCCTGTTGGGGGCTGGGTGAAGTTCAGAGAGAGTCTCTCTGCCACAGGTGCCAGGCCCCCACAGCAATGTGCACCAGGGAAGCTAAAGTCACCGCTGAGTACACAGGGAAGAGGTCAGAGGTCACGCATCATCACTTAGTTACTAGTTTGGCATTTGCACCTGGGGGAGAGAAAGCAGACTGACAGAGTAGAAGAGTCAAATAGAGTGGACTCAAGCCCTCTGGGCTGCAGGATGGAACTCTGGATTCGGGTGTGAGGCCTACACCGTGTTGGTATCTTGTTAGGGAAAGCTCGTGCCAGGCACTCTTCTGTGCCAAGCAGTTGGGTGGTGAAACATCTGAGACTGGACTGAGCTTTCCTTTTAGCTAAGCTTGGCTGAGGAGGTATATTTTCAAGTCTTACTATTATATTGAAATGGTTTAAGAATCAATGGTCTGTGGACAATGAATAGGGACAGTTGAGTCAAAGATCTCCTTTGCACTCAGGTTCCTGTGTGGACTTCTCAGGACTGCAGCCTGTGGAACATCTCTCAGGCATCTGGGTGCCTCTGTGTAGTTGCAGAGACCAGCTGCACAGTTCACTGGGGAGCTGTATCCTCACTACTTGAGGAAGCCCCCAATAAGGAAAGCACAGGTAAGCAAGCAATCAAGATGTGTGCTAAGCAGTAAGGTGGGTGCTAAAAGTTTGTAAAATAATACTTATCATGTGTTAAGCATTCAGAAAGACTCAAGGGACCATTGCTATTCCCACTGTCCTGTGCAGAAAAATAGGCAGAGAGAGTGAGGTGAAACAACCTCCCAGGACATGTAGCCTGGGAGCAGAGAGCTGGATACAGATGCTGAACCCCAGCAGGAGGAAGATGTGGGAGGTCCTTTACTCACCCCTCTAGAGCTTCTTCTAAGATCCTGAATGTTGTGACAGATGGGGACTTGCCTTTCATAAATTAGAAGGGAAAGTGTGGATTCATAGAATCCATGTCCTGTTTAGTTCAGAATTCAGATATTTAGGTTTGGTTTTGTAACAACGCCGCTATTATGACTATAAGGAGTTTCTGAAGGCATTTACATGTCGCCGTTCCTAGCGGCACTCAAAATGTACTTTTATTTACCTCATTATCTGTTGTTCATCTAGAACCTGCTATGTTATCTGGATCAGGTTTATCTGAGAACTCCAGAGTGCTTTTTTCCACCCCTACATGCTCCAAATCCCTGACGCCAGGAGTTTGATGTTTCTGTCACCTGGACCTTCTCTCAGTTTCTCAGAACTTGGTTTCTTTCTGTGAGAGTGACTCATGCCATGCTTAGTCAGCAAGCCACCTGGGGAGAGAGGGATGCAGTCAAGCCTGGAGCTGATCCTGTAAGGGAAGATGGCTCTGAAGAGAGTGGAGCCAGACACACAGTGTGCTGGTGACCACCATTTAAGAGCAAGAGTGGTCAGGCAGTGGACTATAGATTGAAGAGAGTTGTCACAGAGGTAGGTGTCCATCATCCTCGGTGACACAATCTGTCCTTCCTCTCATGCTTATTACGAATGTCAGGAATCGCCAAATACCCACACTTACGTCATACATGGGTGATGTAGGCTCATCCCAATTGAGTCCATGAGTCCAGGGAGACAGTCTGGTCTTCTTCACTCACTGCTGATCTCCATAGGCACGGTACTGTGTCTCACACAGGGAAGTACGTTGTAAGGATTAATTGAATAAATGAACAAATGGCAGCCATTTCTTCCTGTAAGGAACCAAGGTTTGCATCTCACAAGCAATGCAGAGCCTGATATGGGGTGGAAAGTGATATGAAGTGGGAGGAGACTCAGTAATGAGTTACAGGCAAAGCACCCATGGGTGCCTTCTAAATTTGGTGTGATGCATTATTATTTTTTAAAAGAAAGCCTTTCCAATAACATACTGAAATAAAATATCTTAGTTACTTCTCTATTCTCGTCATACGATACAATGACCAAGGAAACTTAGAAGACATCGTTTACTTGGGCTTATAGTTTCAGAGGGTTAGAGTCTATTATCATCATGGAGGGGAGCATGGTGGCAGGCCAGCAGGCATGGCACTAGAGCAGTGGCTGAGAGTTCACATCCTGAGACACAACCATGAGGCAGACAGAGAGAGAGAGAGAGAGAGAGAGAGAGAGAGAGAGAGAGTGCATCAAGGGTCTTTGACATCTCAAAACCCACACTCAATGACACATCTCCTCCCATAAGACCATACCTCTCAATCCTTCTGTAGTGGTTTGAAAGAAAATGGCCCCCAAAAGAAGTGGCACTATTAGGAGGTGTGGCCTTGATAGAGGAAGTGTGTTACTGTGGGATGGAGTCCTGCTACCCCCTTCAAGAACATCCCCCTAGTGATCACAAATCTTCACCTGGAGCCGGGCGGCGGTGGCGCACGCCTTTAATCCCAGCACTCGGGAGGCAGAGCCAGGCGGATCTCTGTGAGTTCGAGGCCAGCCTGGTCTCCAAAGCGAGTTCCAGGAAAGGCGCAAAGCTACACAGAGAAACCCTGTCTCGAAAAACCAAAAAAAAAAAAGTAAAAAAAAAAAAAAATCTTCACCTGAGCCCCCCCTCCTTAAGTTGATTATTTCAGTCACTTTGTTAGAGTAATAGAAAGCTGATTAACACAGAAGGCAATCTGGCAATACTCATTAAAAAAACCCCATTCAGTCTTATCTAGTAATTCTCCTTGTCAATACTGTAGAGAAAAACTTGATTGCCTGCCAAGGAGGCACACTCAAGGACAGCCATTAACAGTGCTTTCAACGCATTTCAATATTGACTTCAAGTCTTTGTGTATTTTTTAAATGGAAACATGAAGTAAATAAAACCAAATTTATTCTATCACTTGGACCATAAGCTAGAAAATAGGCATGCCGCTGTGGACAAAAAGAACAATGTTAATGCCATGGCATGGTCTGGGCCTCTGTGGAAGCAGCTCATATTCAACAGGTGTGTTTCTGCTTCTTCAAAACAAACTTTAAAAAGAAAAAGGAGCCAATTACTGGAAAAGACAGATGGTGTGTGGAGGGTTGAGGTGACTTCTAAAAACGTATGTGCACGTCTAATCCCCCATATGTGTGGACTCGGTTCCATCTGGGAAATGTTTGTAAGCACACTGGAGAGGTGCAATCCTCTGGAGAAGAGATAGTTCTGCATTATTGTGGGAGGCACAGGTCCAAAGACCAGAGTCTTAGCAAGTGATAGAAGGCAAGAAGTCAGACATATCAGACTGGAGATGTCGAGTGATGGAGCCACAAGCTGAGAAGCACCATGGAGCCACCAGAAGCTGAAAGGAACATGGAAGGATTGGCTCTTAGAGCCTTTACCGGAAGCATGGCCCTGCTGCCAAGTTGTCCTCCAACTCCACATACATGCCATGGCACATGTGGATACACACACACACACACACACACACACACACACACACACACACACACCAAATATATCTTTAAAAAAATTAAAGGACTTCTGCCCTCCAGACATGTCAAAGAATAAATTTCTGCTATATTAAGCCACCAGTTTTGTGAAAATTAATATAATAGTTAATACAAAAAAATGTGGCATTTGTATTTAGTAAAGGGTAAACTTGCTTTCCTTTTTAAATAAAGGCGTTGCCCTTCTAGAGGCTGATTCATCTTTTCCTCAGGAGTCCTGAACAGACCTTCGTTGTATGTGTAAGAAGTGAATTAAGACTTTCAGGACCCAAAGACAGCACTGAGTTCTACATTCCTAGATGCTAAGTACTCTGTCGATGTCCCAGAGACATTGTCTGTTGAGTGACAGATAAGCTGGGGATGAGAATGCATGGTTACTTCTTCAGTTTACTCAGATTTGAACAGAAAGCCAAACAATAAAACAGGGGAAATGTGCAGGTGAAACTTTGAGTATTATCTCCTTGGGGACAAGGAGAATCAGAAATGACTCAGCTCCAGCAGACTGATGCAGCTGGAGCTCCCACCCATTGGGACAGCCATGTACCTCTACCCATGATCTTGGCTTCCTGTACTCTGGGTGAGAACCCTCTCCATGCCAGCTGAAAGGACCAGCAAAGCACAGCATCCCTAAGGTTGTAATAGTGGCACACATATCTTGGTTGTACCCAACAGCTCTCTAACTGGACTTAAGGCTTGCTTAACAAGAGGGAAATCATATCTGGTACCAGCAAACCTGGATCAAAATCATGGATGTTAGACAAGAACATACAATCACTACTTTACTAAGACAGCATAATTCCTCTTTACATTCCAAATATTTATTCTTATACCCACAGATAAGTATCTGTCTCACCCCTCATCAAATAAATGTCTCCCTGCAACAGACAGAGACCAATAAGAGAAAACCACAACTGATCCAAAGGAAGGAAATAAGTGACCTTGTGGTGCCCAGCCCCCAACTGATTCATCTATGATACAATTCCTGTATCTAAGGCTCAGGGGTCATAGTGGAAGAGGGGATGGAAAAATTGTAACAACCAGAGGAACAGGAAGCCTGCTATGAGATTGTATTTCCTAGAAATGACAGGGGACTTTTCCCCATGATACCCCAACAATATGGCTGCCGAAATAAGACCTGAGTAAGTACAACACCAATAGGCATGTTAACACGGAAGGGTGAAACCTCATGGGGCCCACCATAGGAAAAGAACTGCATGTAACTAAGGAATATTGAGGGTGGGAGAAACAGTCTTCCCCAGGCAAGA
>CABHPR010118120.1:0-11205 GCA_902168415.1 Peromyscus melanophrys
TGGAAGGGGGAGAACAAGGGAATCCGTGGCTGATATGTAAAATTAAATTAAATTATAAAATAAAAAAGAAATAGTTTAAAAAAATAAAGTCTTTAAAGAGGTAGTAAAGGTAACATAAAAGTAAGCCACATAAAGATGGATATTACACAGAGAGTCTGAATTATATTGTCTTTGGGATTTTTAACTGCAGTAAGATATTTGATTGTAAAGGCTGTTGAGTTAAATCAATATATATATTTTAAAAGTATCTTGACTTCAAAATTTGTGTCTAAGGATACATTGCTTTGGAAAAGAGGTTCTGCTTTTGTTTCCACAGAAGATAAGAACCTATGGATTGCTTCCAAGCTAAGATGGTTTGATCAAGGAAGACCCCCTTAGAGGTTTCCAGATGTTCCAACATCCAGATCAACTTCAAGGCAACTGGCTCAGACAATGCAGCCTCACAGGACTTGACCATAATTCTTAATTTTCTCAGGATCCCCATGAGATTGCCAGTACCCCCATCCAGCAGGTAGTAGTATGAGAAACTACGCCCAAATTCCCAAAATATTGTTTATAAATGTTTATTTTTATTTAAATGGGGTTGATTATAAATGCACTATCTTTCTAAAGAAGAAAAGGGGATAGTATAGATATGATAGGATGAAAGGGTAGATTACTGAACCTACTTTTAAAGAGCAACAATTTGTTTAAAAATGTTTTACATTGCTATGGATTTTAGTTTATTGATACAAATTTAAAGTTAATTTTGTTATACTGTATGTGTATTTCTACTCTTGTTTAAAGTATTTTGTTTGTACAACTCATTTGGAATTGTAATGTATAGCTGAGAAATACAGATTAATAATTAGTCATCTATGATAATCAAACTTATAGTCATGTTAAGTTTTCTAGGTGTACATAGATATATTTCAATTAGGTAGGTAATCTTCAAACACTTCAAAGACCTACAGAATATGGCATTTAAAATGTTTTAAAAACAGACTTTCCTGGACAATGAGACATGTCTGCTCCAAGGAAGATGGGCATTGAAGACATTCCATATGGAGTTTATCTTCTTCTTGGCAAAAAAATAGCCATTTGGGCAAGAAAGTGTTCTTGCCTGGACTGCGTGACAAAAAAATGTATCGACTGGACATGCAGGACCCATAGGAAGGTGACCACTGAACTTTGCAAGACGAGATGGTCCTTCAGGGTCCTGCTTCCCAGAGGAGACTGCCAGATATTCTACAGGACACAGGAAGAAGCAACTGAGAGACTCTAGGCCTGTAGGCTGAAGATGGATGCCCCAAAGTTGCAGAGGAACTTTGGATGACTGTCCAGATAGGCAGCTGTCTCTGTCATTTTCAGAATTTTGGAAGTTGCTTACAATGCATTTCTTCTTTACTTAGGTAATATTATTTCCTTCAGGCATCTTTGATGTAGTTGAAGACTAGATAATTATAGTTTTCCTTGGTTATGATAAAAGATAAATTAGATATGAAACTTTAGACTCACAAATATATAATAGATGATAGAATATTTTATTTAATTTTGCCAAATACAAATAGACTAGATATTATAACTGTAATTCTTGCTTGATAACTGTTTGTTATATGTAATTTTACCAAATTAAAGTTAAAACCTCCCCTTTTGATTAGATAGAAAAGGGGAAGTGCTGTGGGATATCTTTCTGTATGCTGTGAATATATGTTGCTCGGATTGGTTAATAAATAAAGCTGTTTGGACTATGGCAAGGCAGCTTAGAAGCAGGCAGGAAATATAAGCAAATAGACAGGAAGAGAAAGGCAGAGTCTGGGACGAGACGCCAGCCTGCCACCCAAGGAACAACATGCCACCAGACTGTTAAGCCACAGAACATGTGGCAAAACATAGATTAATAGAAATGGGTTAATTTAAGATATAAGAGCTAGCTAGCAAGAAGCCTCAGCCATTAGGCCATCCAGTTAATAATTAATATAAGCCTCTGTGTGTTTACTTGGATCTGGGTGCCTGTGGGATGTGAATGGGAGAGATTTGTCCCAACCATGAAGCCGGGCAGGACCTGTGAAACCTTCTGACTACAATAGAACAGTTAGTCAAGGGGGACACAACATAATAAAATAACAAAAATTAGCAAACAGCTTATTAACAACTCTTTATAATAATGGTTTTCAATTTCCCAATAAAAATACATAAGCTAACAGGTTTGATTAGAAAATAGGATCCTTCTTTCTGCTGTATCCAAGAAACATACCTTGCCATCAAGGACAGACATCACCTTAGGGTAAAATGATAGAAAAGGATATTCTAGGCAAATTAAAGGAAGAAGCAAGCCAGTGTAGCTATTTTGATATCTGACAGAATAGACCAGACCAAAACTAATCAGAAGAGATAGGGGAGGATACCACATATTCATTAAAGAAAAAATCCTCCTGGACGATACTGTAGTTTTAAACATTTATGCACTAAAAACAAGGAAACACTACTACAGCTAAAGTCACATATTATCCCTAATACAGTGATAATGAGTGACTTCAATACCTCGCCCTTCCTAATAGACAGGCCATCTAGGCAAGAACTAAAAAGAGAAATGCTAGAGTTAAATAACATTATAAATTAAACAGACATAACATACATCTATAGAACATTCCGCCCAAACACTAAAGAATATATTTTCTTCTTAGAAGCACATGGAACTTTCTCCAAAGTTGACCATATATTGAGACACACAAAAAAGTCTAAGATGATATTTTAAAAAACTGAAATAGAACCCTGTATCATATCTGACCACCATGGATTAAAACTGGATATCAGCAACAGAAACAGTAGTGAACATATAGACTCATGGAAGCCGAACAACTCACTACTAAATGAAAATTGGGTCAAGACAAAAATCAAGAAGCAAATTAAAAACTTTTTGGAATTAAATGAAAATGAACACACAACATGCTCAAACCTATGGGATACAATGAAGACAGTTTGAAGAGGCAAGTTCATAGCACTAAGTGCCTACATTAAAAAAAAATTGGAGAGATGTCTTATTAGCAACTTAACAGCACACCTGAAAGCTCCAGAATAAAAAGAAAAAATAACAGCCAAAAAGATTAGATAAAGAAATAATCAAACTTCGGACTAAAATCAACAGAATGGAAACAAAAGAAACATACAAAAAGTCAATGAAATAAAGAGTTGATTCTTAGAGAAAATCAACAGGATTAACAAACCCTTATAAAAAAATCAACCTAAAAAATAGAAAGAGAAAATCCAAGTTAATACAATTAGATATGAAAAATGGGCCATTACTAAAGACACCAAGTAAATCCAGAGAATCTAAGGACATACTTTAAAAATCTGTACTCTGCCAAATTGGAAAACCTAAAAGAAATGGGTGAATTTATCAATATATGCAACCTAGAAAAGTTAAATAAAGATGAAGTAAAGAGTTTAGATAGACCTATAACCCCTGGTGAGATAGAGGCAGTAATTTAAAATCTCTCAACTGAAAAAAGTTCAGAGTTTTATGGATGCATTGTAGAATTCTATCAGATCTTCAAAGAAGAACTAATGCCAATATTCCTCAAATTATTCTGCAAAATAAAAACCAAAGGAACACTTCCTAATTCATTTTAAGAGATCACTGTTACCCTGATACAAAAACTACACAAAGCCCAACAAAAAACCAAAAGTTATAGAATAATAGATCAATATTCCTTATAAATATAGATGCAAAAATTCTCAATAAAATACTTATAAACTGAATCCAAGAACACATCAAAAGGATTATCCACCATATAGAAACCTGGCACAAGTGAATTCTCCAGGAATCTACAAGGACGACCTCAGCTAAGATTCCTAGCAATGGGGGATACATAGCCTGAGCTGGCCATCTCCTGTGACCAGGCAAAATTTCAAGTAGAGAAATTGGCTCACCAAACCAGCCACATTACCTTCGGCCTATAGTCTGCCCTCCCTATTGGATGTGCTGGGGTAAGTGGCCTAGAGTTTGAGAGACTGGCCAATGAATGATAGTTGTAATTTCCTTAGTTGTGATAAAAGATAAGTTAGATATAAAACCTTAAACTCACAAATATAAGATAGATAGGATATCTTCTTTAATATTGTAACTATAATTCTTGCTCGATAATTGTTTTGTTATATGTAATTTTACTATGTTAAAGTTAAAACCTTCCTTTTTAAAAAAAAAAAAAGGGAAGTGCTGTGGATATCACTCTGTATCAATAAAGCACTGATTGGCCGGTAGCCAGACAGGAAGTATAGGCGGGACTAACAGAGAAGGGAGGAGAGGGAACAGGAAGGTGAAAGGAGGGAGACTGCCTGGAGCCGCGGCCAGAACAAGGAAGATGTAAAGTACCAGTAAGCCACGAGCCACGTGGCAAAGTAGAGATTAATAGAAATGGGCTAAATATAAGAGTAAGAGCTAGACAATGATAGGCCTGAGCTAATGGCCAAGCAGTTTAAATAATGTAAGCGTCTGTGTGTTTATTTTGTAAATGGTTTCTGGGACTGGTGGGACTTGGGAGCTGGCGGGACTTGGGAGCTCGAGAGAAATTTTCCAACAACAGATCTAGCCTAAAACCCATGCCAGAAGAGTATGCCTACCCCTGACACTGCCTGGAGTGCCAGTACCCACAGGCTGGATGACCCAGAAACCTAGTATAGAACCAAACATGACTGAAGAAAAAAATGTCAACATAATGATGCCTAACAATATTCTGCTATGCTCATAGATTGATGTCTAGCCCAATTGTCATCAGAGAGGCTTCACCCAGTAACTGATGGAAACAGATGCAGAAACCCACAGTCAAACATTAGGCAGAACTCTGGGAATCCTACAGAAGAGGGATAGAAAGGATTGTAGGAGCCAGAGAGGTAAAGGTCACCACAAGAAAACTCACAGAATCAACTAATCTGGGCTCAGGGGCTCACAGAGACTTAACTGACAACCAGGGAGCCTACATGGGACTGACCTAGGCTCTCTGCATATATGTTACAGTTGTATAGCTTGGTCTTCTTGTGGGATTTCTAGCAGTGGGACTTTCTCTGACTCTTTTACTGGCTTTTGGAACCAGACTCCTCATACTGGGTCGCCTTGCCCAGCCTTAATACATGGAGAAGTACTTAGTCTTACTGCAACTTCATATGCTATGTTTTGTTGATATCCAAGGGAGGCCTGCCCCTTTCTGAGTAGAAACAGAGGAGGAGTGGATGGTGGGGACAGAGGGGAGGTGGGGGAGAGAGGCTGGAAGAATAGGAGGGCGGGGAAACTGTGGTCAGGATATAAAATAAATAAATAATAATAAAAAAGATTATCCACCATGGTCAAGTTGGCTTCATCCCAGAGATGTAGAGATGGTTCAACATACTTAAATTAATAAATATAATCCACCATATAGACACACTCAAAGACAAAACCACATGATTGTCTCATTAGATGCAGAGAATGCCGTTGACAAAGTCCAGCATTCCTTCATGACAAAAGTCCTGGAGAGAACAAGAGCACAAGGAACATAACATAATAAAGGCAATTTACAACTTGCCCATGGACAATATCGTCACAGAGGAACTCAAAGCATTTCTGCTAAAATCATGAACAAGACAAAGATGTCCATTCTCTCCATACCTCAACTTCAAATGGATTAAGACCCCCTATGTAATACCAGATACCGTGAACCTCATAGAACAGTGATTCTCAACATGTGGGTCACAAGCTGTAGGGGGGAGGGTTGAGCAACCCTTTCATAGGGGTCGCCTAGCAGATATCCTGCACATCACATATTTAAATTACAATTCATAATAGTAGCAAAATTACAGTTATGAAGTAGCAATGAAAATAATTTTATAATTGGGGGTCACACCAACATAAGTAACTGTATTAAAGGGTCATAGCATTAGGAAGGTTGAGAACCATTCTCATAGAAGACAAAGTATGGAATAGACTTGAGCTCATTGCCAAAGGAAAGGACTTTCTGAACAGAACACTGATAGCACAGGCATTAAGAACAACAATTAATAAATGAGACCTCATGAAACTAAAAGGCTTCTGTACAGTAGAGGATACCATCACAAAGCTATTCACTATAGTTCTTGAAACCTTAGCTAGGGCAATAAGACAACAGAAGGAAATCAAGGGGATAAAATAGCAAGGGACAAAGTCAAAGTATCTTTAAATGCAGATGATATGATAGTATACATAAGTGACAATGAAACATCCCCAGGAAACTTCTACAGCTGATAAACACTTTCAGCAGAATAATAGGATATAAAATTTATGCACAAAATATCCATAGCCTTTCTATATACAAATGACAAGCATACAGAGAAAGAAACCAGGGAAACAGTACATTTATAATTGCCCCAAAATATCTTGAGATAATTGTAACCAATCAAGTGAAAGACTTGAACAGTAAAAAACTTGTAAGATATCAAAGAAATAAATTGAAGAAGACAAAGAAGATGGAAAGATAGCCCATGCTCATGGATATGTAGCACTAATATTATGAAAATGACTATCTTACCAAAAGCAATTTACAGATTCAACACAATCCCCATGAAAATTCCAACACAATCCTTCACAAAATTGTAAAAAGAAAAAAACTTCAATTTCATACAGAAGCACTTACACACACACACACACACACACACACACACACACACACACACACAAAAGTGTGTGCGCGTCACCCCCAAAAAGCAGGATAGCAAAGACAATCCTGAATAACAAAAGAACTGTTGGAGGTATCACCATCCCAGATTTCACATTGTATTACAGAGCTACAACAATCAAAATAGCATGATACTGCTATAAAAACCAGTCATGTTGATCAACGGAATAGAAAGGAAGACATGTACATAATTCCACACACCCATGGACACCTGATTTTTGATAAAGAAGCAAAAAATACATACTGCAGAAAACACACCATCTTTAGCAAATGATGCTGGTCAAGCTGGATCGCTGTATGTAGAAGAATGAAATAGATCCATTTCTACCACACTGCATAAACCTAACTCCAAATGGATCAAATACCCCAATGTAATATCAGATACCCTAAATCCAACAAAAGAAAAAGTAGGAAAATGGCTTGAGTTCATTGGCAAAGGAAAGGACTTTCTGAACAAAACACTGATAGCACAGGCATTAAGACAAACAATTAATAAATGAGACCCCATGAAACCAAAAACTTCTATACAGCAAAGGACACTTTCAAGCAAAGTAGTAAACTAAAGAATGGGAAAAAACTTTACTAAGCATACAGCTGATAGAAGGTCCATACCTAGAATATATAAAGAACACCCCCTTGAACTTCAAGAAAACAAATGACCCAATTTAAAAATTGAGTATAGATCTAAACAGTTCTCAAAACATGAAACACAAATGGTTGAGAAACACTTTAAAATGTTCAACATTTTTAGTCATCAGGGAAACGCAAATTAAAACTACTTTGACATTTCATCTTATCCCAGTCAGAATGGCCAATATTAATAAAACAAATGACAGCACATGCTGGCTAGGATGCAGAAAAGGAGGAAATTTATTCATTGTTGGTGAGAGTACAAACTGGCACAGCCACTATGGAAATCAATGTGGCTGTTCTTCAGAAAGCTATACCACTCTTGGGCATATACCTAAAGGACTTTATATATTACTACAGAGATAGTTGCTCATCAATGTTCATTGCTGCTCTATTTATAAAAACAAGAAACGGGAATAGATTAGATATCTATCACCTGATGAATGAAGATGTAGTGTATTTACAATGGAATATCATCCAGCTACTAAGAAAAATGAAATCCTGAAACTTGCAAGTAAATGGATGGAGCTAGAAAAAAACATCCTGAGTTAGGCAATTCAAACTCCTCCTAAAATACAAATATGGCATGTTTCCCTTATATGTGGATGATGCAAGGATGGTTCAACATAAGAAAATCTGTCAATGTAATACATCAAATAAACAAACTAAAAAAAAAACCACACAATCATCTCATTAGATGCTGAAAAAGCCTTTGACAAAATCCAACACCCCTTCATGATAAAGGTCTTGGAGAGATCAGAAATACGAGGAACATACCTAAACATAATAAAGGCAATTTACAGCAAGCCAACAGCCAACATCAAATTAAATGGAGAGAAACTCAAAGTGATTCCACTAAAATCAGGAACAAGACAAGGCTGTCCATTTTCCCCGTATCTATTCAATAAAGTACTCAAAGTCCTAGCTAGAGCAATGAGACAACAAAAGGAGATCAAAAGGATACAAATTGGAAAGGAAGAAGTCAAACTTTCACTATTTGCAGATGATATGATAGTATACATAAGTGACCCCAAAAATTCTATCAGGGAACTCCTACAGCTGATAAACACCTTCAGTAATGTGGCAGGATACAAGATTAACTAAAAAAAATCAGTAGCCCTCCTATACACAAATGATAAATGGGCTGAGAAATCAGAGAAACATCACCCTTTACAATAGCCACAAATGATATAAAATACCTTGGGGGTAACTCTAACTAAGCAAGTGAAAGACCTGGATGACAAGAACTTTAAGTCTCTGAAGAAAGAAATAGAAGAAGATATCAGAAAATGGAAAGATCTCCCATGCTCATGGATAGGTAGGATTAGCATAGGAAAAATGGCAATCTTACCAAAAGCAATCTACAGATTCAATGCAATCCCCATCAAAATACCAACACAATTCTTCACAGATCTGGAAAGAACAATACTCAACTTCATTTGGAAAAACAGAAAACCCAGGATAGCTAAAAGAATCCTGTACAATAAAGCAACCTCTGGAGGCATCACGATCCCTGACCTCAAGCTCTACTATAGAGCTATAGTAATAAAAACAGCTTGAAATTGGCATAAAAACCAACAGGTGGACCAATGGAATTGAATTGAAGACCCTGACATTAATCCGCACACCTATGAACACCTGATTTTTGACAAAGAAGCCAAAAACTGTACAATGGAAAAAAGAAAGCATCTTCAACAAATGGTGCTGGCATAACTGGATGTCAACATGTAGAAGAATGCAAATAGATCCATATCTGTCACCGTGCACAAAACTCAAGTCCATGCGGATCAAAGACCTCAACATAAGTCCAGCTACTCTGAACCTGATAGAAGAGAAAGTAGGAAGTAGTCTTGAATGCATTGGCACAGGAGAGTACTTCCTAAATATAACACCAGTAGCACAGACACTGAGAGCAACAATTAATAAATGGGACCTCCTGAAACTGAAAAGCTTCTGTAAGGCAAAGGGCATGGTAAATAAGACAAAATGACAGCTGTGTCTGACAGAGGGCTGATCTCCAAAATATATAAAGAATTCAAGAAACTAGACATCAAAATACCAAACAATCCAATTAAAAAAAATAGGCTACAGAGCTAAACAGAGAATTCTCAACAGAAGAATCTCAAATGGCCAAAAGACATTTAAGGAATTGCTCAACATCCTTAGTCATCAGGGAAATGCAAATCAAAACAACTCTGAGATACCATCTTACACCTGTCAGGATGGCTAAGATCAAAAACGCTGAAGACAGCTTATATTGGAGAGGATGTGGAGAAAGGGGAACACTCCTCAACTGTTGGTGGGAGTGCAAATTTGTACAGCCACTCTGGAAACCAGTACGGCACTTTCTCAGAAAATTGGAAATCAATCTACCTCAAGACCCAGCTATACCATTCTTGGGCATATATAAAAGGAATGCTCAACCATACAACAAGGACACATGCTGAACTATGTTCATAGCAGCATTATTTGTAATAGCCAGAACCTGGAAACAACCTAGATGCCCCTCAACCAAAGAATGGATTAAGAAAATGTGGTACATATACACAATGGTATGACATCATGAAATTTGCAGACAAATGGATGGAACTAGAAAATATCATTCTGAGTGAGGTAATCCAGACTCAGAAGGACAAACGTGGTATGTACTCACTCATAAGTGGATACTACATGTAAAGCAAAGGATAATGAGACTACAACCCACAGCTCCAGAGAAGCTAGCTAGCAAGACCCAAAGAGGGATGCATGGATCACCCTGGGAAGGGGGAGTAGATGAGATCTCCAGGAGTAAACTTGGGGGTGAGGGGTGGGCAATGGAGGGTAGTTGAAGTTGGATGAGAGCATAAGGGAATGGGGTGGCCGAGCTGGAACAGGGATGGAGTGGGAGAGCAATGAAAGAGATACAATGATAGATGGAGACATCATGGGAATAGGGAGAAACTGGGTGCTAGGCAAGTTCCCAGGGATCCACAAGGATGACTCCACCTTAGACTACTAGCAGTAGTGGAGAGGGTGCCTGAACTGGCTTACTCCAGTAATCAGATTGGTGAATACTCTGTCATCATAGAGCCTTTATCCAGTAACTGGTGGAAGCAGATGCAGAGATCCACAGCCAAACACCAGGCAGAGCTCCAGGAGTCCAGCTGAAGAGAGAGAACAAGGATTCTATGAGCAAGGGGCATCAAGATCATGATGAGGAAACCTACAGAGACAACCAAACCAAACTGGTGGGAACTCATGAAATTTAGACCAACATCTTTGGAGCCTCCACGGGACTGGACTAGGCCCTCTGCATAAGCGAGACAGTTGTGTAGCTTGATCTGCTTAAGGGGCCCCCTGGCAGTAGGATCAGGATCCATCCCTGGTGCATGAGCAGGCTTTTTGGAGCCCAGTACCTATGGTGGGAACCTAGCACAGCCTTGAGGCAGGGGGAGGGGCTTGGACCTGCCTCTACTGAATATACCAGGCTCTCCTGACTCCCCATGGGAGGCCTTACCTTCTTGTAGGAGGGAATGGGGGGTGGCTTTGGGAGGGGGAGGCTGGAGGGCTGGGAGGAGAGAAGAGGAGGATCTGTGATTGGTATGTAAAATGAATAATACAATTTCTTAATTAAAAAAATCTAGGATATGAAGCCAGGTCTTCAGGCCCATGTGCCAAGTGATCTTACCCTCTGAGCCATCTTGCTTTCCTTAATTCTTTTAGAACACTGTTAAGAAATGCATTCTCAAGCACAGTTTGTCATCTACCATATTCTTCTTTCTTGTGGAACTTATCTGCAGGTCTCTGGTTTTCCAGAACACCTGTGACTACAACCATCACTGCCAATATATATAAAAGATGGCACTGTCATGAAGAGGTGATGCTGGTGGCCATATTTTCTGTGCAATGGTTCTTCTTTTGAGTCAGGCTA
>CABHPR010118122.1:0-24028 GCA_902168415.1 Peromyscus melanophrys
ACACACACACACACACACACACACACACACACACACACACACAGTCATAAACATATAAATAAATATGTAAGCAAATGAGACCTAAATTTAATGCTCTTTTATCTGACTTTGAATTCAACATGGACATCCACACAGTTATTGGTAAAAATGTATAAAGCAATCTGAAAGTCTAACTAGAAAGGAAGTAAAAAACCCAATAATTATAGCAAGCCCAATCCTGGAAATAAAACCCTTCAGATAATTGATGTACCCAATCTATGAGTGCATCCAGAAAAAGAATTAAAAAATATCCTTAAAACTCTACATAAGAAGATACTAATATCTCTCAAGACAATTTGGACTATTCACCTTCACTTCAAAACTAAAGTTAAGGACTAATATATATGCTATATTTAGGTTAGCATTTGACACTTTACACAAATTAGAGTCACCTGGGAATATATCTTCAACTGAGGAAATGTCTCCATAAGATTGTCCAGCAGGCATGCCTGAGGGGATTTTCTTGATTAATGTTTGGTATGGTAGGGCACTCCTGGGGAGGAGTTCCTGGGTTATAGAAGACAACAAGCTGCTTAAGCCACTGAAAGTAAGCCAGTAGTCAGCGTTCCCCTATGGTCTCCACTTCAGCTGCTGCCCCCAGTTTCCTGCTTCAGTTCTTGCCTTGGCTTCCCTTAATAAACGTATGAGCTGAATGAACTCTTTTCTACCCGAATATCTTTTGATCACGTTTGTCATAGTAACAGAAAACAAACTGAACAAACAACATCATTGAAAGTCCAAACTTTATTCTTTGGGGAATTCCCAAAGTCATTTGGAAATAATTTATATAGGTTGTAGAGAAGTTTTTGTATTACTGGCCGGATGAATATTTAACCTGTTTCTGTGAGAGACTTTCATTGCTGTGTGCTATGTAAATGAACTTTGGAGGGAGTTAAGCTGCAGTAGACTTAAGGCTTCTAAAATAATACTATGTTTTTGTTATGTTCTACAAAAGGGCTTTATCTCTGAAATGAGCGCTCTGGACCTGCTCTGGAGCCTCCATGACACAAACTACATGGGCAGCAAGATTTACATGAAGGAATCAGTAAGAGGATTCACATCTGCAACAGAGGAAGGGGCAGGCAGGCCTCAAAACTACTGGCATAGAAGATGAAAATATATACATCAAATATCTATATATACACATGTATATATATGTGTGTGTATATATTACATATATATGTATATATGTATACATATTAGAGAGCCTCAAGTACATAAGAAATATTTATCTAACATTTTTATGTTCAAATATATAAAATGTTATTTTAAAGCTGGACAGTTTTAAATGATGTTGAGAGCATCAACCCAATTGGAAGCATGCAGAAAGAGAAAAACACAGTGAAAAGTCCTCTTTGTATTTTCATCCGGGTGGGGCCCAAGCAGTTGGGCTTCAGAAAGAAGACAGGCAGATAGCAGGTATGATTTAAACATAGGATTAATTGTGGTTTGAAAGGATAAATCAAAGGTAATTGACTTAATACTATCCCAGTCTTTGCTCCCTCCCCAGACAAAATGGAACTAATTAGCTTATAAGAATTAGGCCTTATTCCTCAGATAAAGAACTAAATCAATGGAGCAGGCCTATTCCTTTCATGAAACATCATTAGAAATTTGAATCAATTCTGAGGCATCCCTGCACTGACCTGAAATTGGAAGAGGGAGCACAGAGGATAAGCATCCTGGAACACTTGAAGATGCTGGGTTATCAACACAGACTTCTGTTCCTAACCTGATCTGTGCTTGATATGTACTGATACCAAGACGAAAATCAATAGCATAACATTACAACTCGTAGTTCATCACAATAGAGGACAGATTATGGGTATTTTATGTGGGACTTTTTCCAATTCCTTTATTTGTATTAGCTTACATAAAAACTAATGAATAGAAGGATGTTACTCATTACTATAACTATATGTGTGTTTGTGTGTGTGTAAACCATTATTATAAAGAATTTAAAATGTGTTCATAGTATGTTAAATATGAAGTCACAGTAACAGAGAAAGGAGATACATACAAAGTTATGTGTGTAATGCAAATATATGTGAGTGTGCTGGGTATGAACATCTGTGTGGTATCCAAAGGAGAAGAATGGAAAGGATATAAGAAATACGTGTTGCAAAGTGTCCTACCATAGTGTACGTTATTGTCATAAATGGAGGAGAAACAATTAAAGAGTAAAGAGAAGACAAGGAAAAGAAGTGTTTTACATGGGTCAGCTGCTTACAACTTGACTGGAGGCTTTTAATTGAAACAGAATGGAGGCCTGTATTGTCTTTTGATATTATTAGACGATAAGGGGAAGTGTGCTTTAAGATTTTAGGAAAATTCATAAAAGCATAGAGAAGATTGGTCACACACTTAAGCTGGTAGAGAATTTAGGATACTTTTATGCTGCTGTTATGTAAAACGTGGAATAGAATTGTGTTTATGACCAATTCTGTAAGACTACCTCCATAAACAGGCTATAGTGATGAAGAAATGAAGTTAGAAAGCTTCATACTTTAGAAGATTTGTTTCTATAAAAACATACATTATTTTGGGAGACCCTGTGAACCAGAAGCAATGCATATCATATATACACATGTATAAAAATACAAATCAAATTGGGGCTTAAATAGCAATGATGTTGTCATAAAATTACTTGTTGAAAGAAAAAATGTTCAAGAAATGAATAATATATTTAAGCTAGAGTGGATGGAATACGAATTATATGAAATATAAATGTAGCAATAGTCACTGGAAACACATCTTTGTTTGGATTTTATGAATTTTTTGGTATATTGCTGTTCACAAATTCTTGTATAATCCTTTAAATTTCTATAAGGCCAAGAGTTATTTGTCCCATTCTGTTTCTGATGTTAGTAATTTTAACAATTACTCCTCTCTCATTATTTTCTTTCCCTCTCTATAATTCTAAGTATCTTTTGTCAGTTTGATTAATATTTTCAAAGAAACAAGTCTTAGTTTTGCTGATTTTTTTCTGCTCTTTTTTTATACTTTTTCATTAATTTCATAATAATTCTGTGTTTTCATTACTTCTGCTTTATTTCAGTTGGTTCTTCTTTACAAGTGCCCCAATGCTGAAACTTTAGTTTGATTCACAAAAATGTTCTTTTCTATTAACATGGGGACCATTTCTGCCTGGTTTTGGGGGTCATCCCATTTATTTTGATATGCTGCCTCTCTGCCTCTTAATTTCAATCATCTCTATGCTAATTTCCAACTTCTTTAGTTAATTATCTCTTGTGTAATTGATTAAGAATTACTGATTTGACTTCTACATATATGATAGGTTTTGTATAATTAAAAAATCTTAAATTTATTGAGGTTGGTTTTGTAGCATAACATGTGGACTCTTCTATGAAAAGGGTCATGTGGACTTGCAACCATTACATCATCAGCTGTGATCGTGTGTTGTGCCCTTTAGAACTCTATTAGATATGACTTAGGTCTGCTATAGCAAAATAATCCAAACTGGTTAACTAAAACACAGTGTGGAGGCCAGAAATTCAAAAGCCTGTGGTCCTCAAGATCATGCTGTTGAATTTCCTGGAAACTGCCTGGAAGAGAAAGTTTCATGTCCTCCTCTTGGCTTCCTGTGCTGATGGCTATCCCTGGGTATTACTTATCATTCAGCGAGCTGTACTACTCCAGCCTTCTCTGTGTAGCATGAATCTTAAAAGTTCTTATTAGTAAAAATCAAACCTGAAGCCAAGCATTGGGGTCAATGCCGGACGATCAAAGAAGCAGAACCAGCCATAGCTAACCTTACCTCGCCAATTCCTCAGCTGATCTTGGTTCCTCAATCTGGAAGCCTCTGTGTCCTCATCCGAATGGATCTCAGCTGAACTGCTGCTAAAAGCTTCAAAGCTTAAAGAGGTTCTAGTTCCTGGTCTTCACGCCTTATATACCTTTCTGCTTTCTGCCATCACTTCCTGGGATTAAAGGCGTGAGTCACTGTGCCTGACTGTTTCCAATGTGGCTTTGAACTCACAGAGATCCAGAGGGATCTCTGCCTCTGGAATGCTAGGATTAAAGGCATGTGTGCCATCATTTTCAGGCTTCTATATCTAGTGGCTGTTTTGTTCTCTGACCCCAGATAAGTTTATTTGGGTGCACAATATTTTGGGGAGCACAATATCACCACATTTCTGGTTTTGCTACACAGTGTTCTATCTTTGAGTACCTGCCTACATACAAATTTCATGCTTTCATTAGGACACTCATTGTAACAATTAATTACAACAGGTTAGGATTCACCTTAATGATCTCAATTTAACTAGACTAGTTCTGTGAACATCTTCTACTTATGGTCACACTGGAGATAAGATCATCAGCAATTATTGTAGATAGACAAAATTCAGTAGTCACATACATATGTTTAACGTTTACATCTCGAATATATTTTTTGTTTTAAACAAAACAAAAAAAAGTTTTGGGAATGTAGGATACCAACATATTTTTCTAATTCTTCCAGCCATTGTGCTTAAGTCAATATCTAGAACATAATTTCTGTCTAGTACTCTATCTCAAGGAAGATATGAAAGGCTCTGTGTTATCCCACCCTACATTCAACCAAAATAACTGAGCTCAGGAGAGTATGTGATGTGCTTTGCCTAGAATACAGCCTGTGCTTTAATCAGTAGCTGGCTCTTCACTGTTATTCAAAAGAACTCCTCTTTGTTCTATATAAACAGTATTCTGCAGCAAAATGAGCTCTGTAATTGTAAAGATTTTTTTCAACTCAGTAGACCTAACAGAGTAAATTAACCAATCTCACCTTCAATTTTCACAAACTATCAAGCTGTTAGTTCAGTGTTAAATTGTACATGTTGGTTAAATTCAAAGTTTTGCTTAAAATTTTCGTATGGCACTCTCTTAGAACCAACTGGCATCAAATTGTGCAAGTGTGATATAAAGTAAAATATATTGAAATTGATTTTGTCTTTATGCTTCATCATGTTATTTTCAAGATAAATGAATAATTCTGGTCAATCCATTAGAGTTGCTTTATGGAATAAAAATTTTAAATTATTTTCTCAACTAATCATCCCAAATGGTAAATCCTGGCTACTGCAATGTACTTTAAAATAGCTTATTTGGAGTACAGTTCTAATTTTGTTTAACATTTCTTATTAGTCTCCAAGCCAGGTCAAAGTGACCTTGAAAACATTATTGGTTAAAAGTATTATCAGACTTTTAGATGCTAAAAAAAATGCTCAAATTGACCATGTAGGTTTTAAGACATAAAATTAAATTGTGTTATTATAATAGTAATGGCACAAGCAATAATGTTGCTTTTATGGATTCTTTTAAAATTGATAAGTGGCCATGTTTTTAAGTTCATTTTAGTATTAATTATAGCTCTAGGAGGAATTTTATGAAGTCAATTTAAAACTTTATTTTGCCAGTCGAAACAATATGCACATCATGATCTTGATTTGAAGCCTGGGTAAGGGAAGAAGTACTCACAATCTTAGTACAGTTTTGTTGCATGTAAGTAGTCATTATGGAAGTTTATGTTTGTTTGTATAAATGTATGAAGTTATATTTACAAAAGATTAGATTACCATATGTATATGCAGACTTGATTTAAATAATGTTTCCTTGACATTTATGCATAGTAAAATGATCATGACAATAATTCTATAGTCTTTTTTGAAAAGATATTTTATGTCTTTATAGCTCAAATGTAACAATTTAAATATGACCATTGTACCATTCTATTAGCATAACAGAATAAATACTATTAAATATAATTAAAGTAATTTGTAAATGTCTTTATAGGTCAACTGATTTAATAAGGATGTAATAAAATTGAGAATGCACTTAACAGCAATTAATATAAGGCATAGCTAAGAACCTTGTTGAATATACCTTTAGATTTGATAAAGCAAATGAAATTTAAAAGAAATGAAAAATGCTACTTTCTAAAAGTAATAAATTTTCCCTTTGTGGTTTTCTATTTAATCATACAATCCAGCACTTAATATTTATAAACTCTGATGTGTATGTATGTGTGAATGTTTATGCACAGAAGTGAAGTGTGTGTAAATGATTATGTGTGGGAAAGAACGTGTATGTATATGGGTGTCTCGATGTAGTAAGGAATGTGCATGTGTGAGTATGTGTGGGAATGAATGTGTATGAATGTCTCTACGTAGGATGAATGTGTGTGTGAGTGTATATGTGTGGGAATGAGTGTGTGTGTGTGTGTGTGTGTGTGTGCCTCCTTGTAGGTGTGAATGTGTATGTCTAGCGGTAGCAACAAATTTGTGTGTGAGTGTCAGTGTGTAACAATGCATATGTGTGTGTAAGTTACTGTATGTAGGAATGAAGGTCTGTGTATGTGAGTGCCTCTTTGTGGGACTGAATATGTGTGCATGCAAAAATCTGCATAAGAACTATGCTTCACTTTATTATATTTTGCACAATGTACATTGGATAACTTAAAGAAAGCTATATGTCCTTAATAAGTGATCAGGAAAAAGTTATCAGTAATAGTTTTAAAATACTTAATATGCCTCATCAAGTGCACATATTTGTTTTGATTTTTCAACTTGAATGGACACAATTGAAACTTGCGTGATGCTGATAAAGTTGCTTCATATGCTTAGTCTGTTAAAAAGCCTTGCTATTTTTATGAGCTGTGACATATACTGTATATGATTATGCATATACAAACTGAGTGCAGTTTGCTTTACCAATGCCTTTAAAACATACTGGTTCTCGTGGTTAATATTATTTACCAACTTGAATAGGAACTAGAATCCCCTAGAAAATAAGCTTCTGGGCATGTTTGTGAGAAAGTTTCTTGATTAGATTAACAGAGGTTGGAATACTTACCACTGTTGCTGAGACCATTAAGTCCACTAATGAATACATCCCCTCTCTTCCACTCTCATTGGTGTTGGAATGTTTATTTCAGAAAGAATCCCACAACATTTCCCTGGCTTAAATCTTAGACTGAATGGGAAGGAGAAAGGTAGCTACTTGAGCATAAGCATGCATCTCTGTTTTCTTCCTCACTATGCAGTATAACCATCTTAAGTTTCTGCTGCCATGACTTCCCACTATGTTGGAGTACACCGACTAACACTTTTAATCCCAGCACTCTGGAGACAGAGGCAGTCAGGTCTCTGAGTTGGAGGGCAGCCTGCTCTACAGATTAAGTTCCAGTACAGACAGGGCTACACACAGAAACCCTGTCTCAAAAACCAGCAGCAACAACAACAACAACAACTAAAACCTAAATACCAAAAACCAAAAACTAAACCAAAAAAAAAATCATCTGTACTCTACAAAATCGGAAAATCTGAAAGAAATGGATAATTTTCTTGATAGATACCATTCCAAAGTTAAATCAAGATCAGATAAATAATTCAAATAGACTCATGAGGAAGTAGGAGTCATTAAAATTCTCCCAAGCAAAAAATCCCAGGGCCTAACAGTTTTAGCACAGAACTCTACGAGACTTTCATAGGAGAGCTAATACCAATACTCCTCAAATTATTTCACACAATAGAAACAGAAGGAATGTTGCCAAATTCATTTTATGAGGCCATAGTCACCTTGATACCCAAACCACACAAAGATTCAACAAAGAGGATTATAGACCAATTTCCTTCATGAACATCGATACAAAAATATTCAATAAAATACTGGCAAATTGAATCCAAGAACACATCAAAAAGTTCATCCCTAGACTAACACGACTCTGAACTAATATCCCCTGTCCTTTTGGTACTTTATTTTGAAGGAAAGCCTAGCAATTTTCCAGGCTCACCACAGCCTTAAATTCTCCTGTCTCAGATTCTGAAGTTGCTGAGCTACACGCCTGAGCTATCATAGCTAGATAATGTAATTTCAATTTTAAGATTTTTGGTAGAATTCACCAACAAAATAATTAGAATATACATTCTGTTAATGGGAAGTTAAAATATTTAAGTAAATATTTGTTTTGGAATGCTTTGTAAAACCTTTAGGGATGAGGAATTAGACCATTTATGTAAATGATCAAAAATTAATTTTTATGATATTATTTGAATATAATCCAAAGTAAAACACTTATTTCTGCATCTGCCAGAATAAAATCTTTCAACTTTGTTGAATAAAATCAAAGACTTTAAAATGGAGATGTGTTCAGTACTCATGAAATTGAAGAATATATATTAACTAGGCACTTGCCCTCAAGTATGACTGCCTTAATCTGATCCAGTGAAGATACATAGTGCCCCCAACTAAGCAGCTAAATAATTTAATTTAATTTTAAAGAGAATAGATACTTATGAGTCTGCCTTGCCTGTTTTGAATATGTGTGTGTGTGTGTGTGTGTGTTAGAAGCAACTTAAGAATTCCTTTTGGCTCACCGTCCATCATGGCAGGGAATTCAGCAGTATAAACAAACACAAGGAAGCTGGTCACAGAGTATCCACAGTGAGGAAGCAGAGAGAGATTAGTGCTGACGCTCAGGTTGCTGTGTCTTCTTCATTCAGTCTGGAGCTCAGAGTGATGCCGTCCATAATCAGTGTAGGCCATCCTACTTTAGTTAACTCATTTTAGAAACTACATCACAAAATGCTCAGAAGTGTGTCACCGTGGGTTTTCCATATCATGTCAAGTATACAATGCTAGACATCACATCGCTATCAGCACAGAGGGATAGAAATGTTCACATATGTAGACATTTGATCTTTAACATGGGAGGATTGGGAACATAATGCTCAACCTCAGCTCAGTCTGAATGCCCATTACTATTAATTGATGTTAGTTTTCATTTTCTAAATACCATTAGTGCAAATGTGATACTGTCCTTTCCTAGTCTTTGCCATTTAGAGAAATTTTGTCCCTTTGTACCTGGGAAAATATTCTTCAATATAAGCACAGAAGGCAGTAGTTTCCTCGTATATATTTGGTTTCAAATGCTTGTCCTTTTAGAATTCTGAAATTAACAAATGCTTTAAATTTATTGGGTAAAATATACACTACAGATAAGTAACTTTCTATCATCTACCATTATCCCCTGTCATCCATGCTTATATTTAGTAATAGACCCATGAAACTGAGGAGATGGGGTGATTCATAAAGAGCAATAGTTAAATAAATTTTGGTAGGAGCCTTGTTAGCGGGAACTAAGGACATGTGAATTACAGCATAACCTCAAGACAGGTCTATGAGCTACTGAACAAAAACCCTTTCCCAACTCTTGAGGTCACATTCAGTTCAAGACTGCTAAACATTAAAATGGTATAGTGTCATATCAGGATGAAAAGCAATGAGGGACTAGTAAGTTATATTCATTCTTCAGCATGGTGAGGGTGTGAGAAGGTCACCCTTTCCCAAGAGGGGAGGAGGTATGAAATCAAACCATGGGATCTTTAGGGATTTTTGTGAATAAGGAGAGAGATAAGTAAAAAGCAATTTAAGGAGTCCATCAATAAAATAATGGAAATCCCTAAAGCTGTTTTATGGTTCTATGAAATTGAGAGCAAGCAGTAATTTCCCACTCCCATCATGAACATCTTTTCCCTAGCCAAGTCCCCCAGATCTCTATTTAATTGAGTTTGTAGCATTTAAGCCAAAGGCTTCAAAGTAAATCTAGTTTTAAAAGAGAAAGTCATGCCCACTGTGTAAGTGCAAGCTCCAGTTTCAACCTTAGCCCTGGCAATTACTATCAGAAAGTGAGTCTTTGAGCAAGAATTTAAATCTGAAAACCTAACAACAGTAATAACAGGAATATTAGTATCTATCCTGCCTATCTTCCTGGCCCCACAAGTAAATTAACACAATATGTTGGTAACCACTTTATAAATGGGAATGAGACTTTAATGTTCTGAAAAAAATCTGTAAATTATATTTTGGCCACGGTAGCAAGTGTTTGGATGGCTCATAGGATGATTTAGAAATAAATTGCATGATTTCTCTTTTAAAAGTTTTCAATCCACGTGAAATAACACTGACTTGGTAGAAATGTTGTTATAGGACTTTTGTCTCAGGGCTGCACATCTAGTGGGTCAGATAGGTTGAGAGGTATAAAGTAACAATCTGATTACCCAAGGAACTTGGGGGTGTACAAGGAATGGAACTTTTGAAGTTGAAATAGCATAGGCAAAAGCACTGAAGAAGGAGATGAGGATGATTTATATAGAGCCAGTGAATACTTGGTAGATAAGGGAGAAATACAAATGAAATCAGTTAAGGAAAATTTCACATTATTATTCATACAAACCAAGAAGTAACGTTAAGGAATGAATAAATATTCAGCCATAAAAGGTTTAAGTTATAGATACATAATACAGTGTGGGTACATTCCTAAAACATTATTCTTGGAGAAAATTATACCATTCCATTTGCATAAATGATGCAGAAAAGATAAATCCATAGGGACAGAAAGAGATTGGTGGTGTTCAGAAGTTAGAGAAAGGGAAATGGAGAATGACTGCTTTGTGGCTGTGGGGTTTTGTTCTGGCTGATGAGAACGCTTTGGAATCAGGTAACGATGGTGTCATCTCACTGCGAACCCACTAGAAACCACTGGCTTTTCACTTTGAAATGGTTAATTATCTGCTTAGTGAAATCCACCCCAGCAAAGAGAGAAATAAGTAAAATACACAGACGGTTTGCACTCGGGGCTCATGGACACCATGTATTTATAGGAACTAAACCTTCCCATGTTTCTTGCCAAATTTATTTGGAATAATGTTCTCATCAACTGGCACCTCATGCTCAGCTATTTCTAGCATTCCACTTGTTAAATACTCAATATCTCTATTTGTCAGTTGAGTATTGTTCATATTTCGACATCTATAAAAAAACTTCATACTTATCCAAAACTATGCATCCTTAAAAATCCTCACTAATACAAATCAAACAACAAATGTACCTCCTGCTCTTTAGGTGAACTTAGAAAATTACGTCATCACATTGTGGTATAGATGTTTTTTTTTTTTAAAAAAACCGATGATTCTTGTGGCCAGCACACCCTTTGCCATTCATCTACATCTTCATGTTACTGTTTCCTTGTTAACAGATCAACTGTCTGGCTTCTCCTCCTTCATTTCTTCACCTGCAGCATATTGAAGCTAGATTAATTTTTAATACCACTGAGTATTTTTTTCTCATATAAATAACTGCAAAAGCAGATTGGCAGGCCTGGCAAAAGGCCCCCCAGGCCTTTAGAGACATGGAATTTTTATCTTTTAGATGCCCAGCTCTGACCCATTGCTTCTATCTTGATGCTCACTTCATAACCTGGGATATTTGGGGACAGCATGTCTACATCATGTATCTGCAAAGACAATGCATGAAACAGTAAACCTACGTAAGGTCACTACCCAGGTTTTTTAACCTCTCTTTAAGAGACATATCAAGGAATCTTAAATAATATTTTTTTAATATCTCCTAGGTCATGATAAATGGCAAGGATCAACAGAATATAATCCCCTCATTAGACATTTACTATCCTGAATATAGTTAATGCCTGTGTGTGTAAGTAGAATTATAAAATGCCTGTCATAGGCCGGGCGTTGGTGGCACATGCCTTTAATCCCAGCACTCGGGAGGCGGAGGCAGGCGGATCTCTGTGAGTTCAAGGCCAGCCTGGGCTACCAAGTGAGCTCCAGGAAAGGCGCAAAGCTACACAGAGAAACCCTGTCTCGAAAAACCAAAAAAAAAAAAAAAAAGCCTGTCATGCAGATAGCAACCAATCTCTTCCTTTTGCATATTAAATATTATGTAGGTGATATTTATATAAATGTATTATGTTTTCACTAGATATTTTATTTATATATTATTTTATATTTTATATATGTATTATTGCATGTACTTTTTAAATGTATTATTTATGCATAAAATATTCTAGTTTCCACATCAGTCACTATAATTCTATTCAATAAACTACTCAGTATGTTTTTCCGCACCAGACAAGGTACAGAAGAGCAAAGGTAGACTTGGCACTGCTTCTCAAGGATTCCTGGGAGTGGGAAGGAAGCATTCTTCCACCCAACAAATGTGATAGGAGCACAAAAACGGAAGTTAAGGACTGCCATTGGTGAGAACTTAGAGCAAATCTGCCTCACACGGAGAGTGGATCAACTGAACTTTAGTTGTACAGTTGATATTATACCAAATTAAATAAGGGCTGGAGATGCTTCTAGGTTAGAGCGAGCACAAAACAAATTCAATGGAGGGAGAGAGGAACTGAAAAAGAATTGTGAGTCTAGAGTTCTTATCAAACTCATTGAGGGAAAGTGATTGGACTGCACACAGCAAAGGCTTTTCAGCAAAAGAAAGATTATATAGTAGTCACCTGGCAAGGGGTACTATCAGTCCATGATTCATGCTTCATCATTAATGCAGGGTGTTTTGTTTTGACACATAAAATGATCCTCTTGCCTATAGGTGCAGGACCCATCTTCCAAACAACTGCGTCCTAGATACATCATAGGCAGCATGGTTTTCTTGAGTCTTTAAAAGATTCTACCAAACACCATTTTTAATCATAAAATACATATACATATACCAAAGTTGGTTATTTCCTCCTTATGCTTTATTTTCTCTTTTGATATCTGCTTCTGATATTAAACGCTGAGTCTCCTGAAGCCAGAAATGTGACATTCTCAAGTTTGTTCCCTGTTACCCAGCAAAAAAAATTGGCACAGAGGAATGCAGAAAAATAGTTCTATATGAACAAATGAATGAATGTTGATCATATTTATTTATTTTACTCTGAATTCAGCTCTAAGAGCTGTATTACATTATTGCACAATTTCTCTCAGACTACAAAGTATCTAAGGAGAAAAATAACATAACATTATATTTCTAAACCTCTAAATGTACTATTCTGGTTTAAGAACACCATTGGGATAGCTTGATGAAATGGTTCTGACACTAATACTGAATCTCTTTAGCACTAATGAAAGCAAATTGCTTTCCATCTTAGAAGCAAAATTGTTAGGACTTTCTCCTGAAGATGTTTTCAGTTGCTAACAGCCACTCTACTTATTACTTCTCTTATTTACTAAAATGTCTCTGTTCTCAGACATTCTGAGGAGGAAAGATTGTTCCTCTCTCTGCTTTCACTTGTATGTCTGTATGTGTAGTTAAGGCATAATCACTGAGAGTTGAGAGACTAGCAAACAAAACACTATTATTTGGGGTTATGATCAATGTATTCACTTGAAAGGAATTAAAGAGAATAAGTTGTGGCATAATTTCAATTTGTTACTTAAGCACTGAACTCTCACTATAAAGATGCTTCACCAGAGGGTGAAGGATGGATGTGTCCGAGGAAAGCATATTTTATTACCATCACTTCTGCATATTAGATAATTTCTATCAGGATGTTCAAGTAGTCCTCCTCCTCAATTTTTAAAATTTTCCTAAGTAGAATGTTTTTCAAATATATACTGTTAAGGTTGCATTGTGTTTCTCTCTGAGGCCTGAGATTGAATACATATATATGGAAATCTGCATATTTATATATCAAGTAGGCATGTGTGTATATGTGTATCTATATAGACATGTATTCATGAGCATGTCATATTTTACAGACACCAGAAAAAGCAGGGTGAACAGAACAATGATATGTTTATCTTTTAATGTATCATGCTCATGAAAGAACATTCACATTGCATTAACAAAGATTATATTTCTATAATCCTAAATACATAAACTCTAAATACTAAAGGAGATGGCATTATTTTCTGCAGTTCACTCATCTAGAAAGCACCTATCCAGGGATGCTAGTATCATATAGTGACTGTGAGATAAGGGGAAGGATGCGCAGAACTGTCTCAAAGAATCCCAGCAGACTTAACGCCAGTCTGTTGGCCATTGTAACGAATCTTCATTTAAAGGAAAGCTCTTTCCTATAAATAATCACCTTTAACATTTTGATTAAAGACAAGGTAAAACTGGGATTCAAATCAATGCAATCTGTCTCCCAAACACATTGTTTTTCCCCACTGTGCATCTCGAGGTGATTATATTTTCTTAAGAAGGGTTTGGAGTCTTCCTTGACAAACTATGATTTTAATGACCAAACAACTTCTGCGTTAGGAAGTAAGTCTGGCGGCATCCGATTCTGATGAGCATGAGGAAGGGCAGACTGAATGAGAAGAATAGATTTCAGCAATTAGGGTAATTGGAAGAGAAATAATTTAGTTTGGACTACATAGAAATGTTTATATATCAAAATTTTACCTTAATTAAGCATCAGCTCAACTATGGACTGTAGTATCATTTTCCAAAAAGAGACAGTCTGATGGACAAAAAGTACATAATATAATTCATTAACTTCTAGTGATTAGAGTTAGGATAAAATATGTGTGTTGGGGGACAGAAGTAAGCCTCATGTCTGAAGAATTAAATAAAGACCAGAGAGAGGCTTCTAATCCTTCTTTGTCTCAGAGCTTATTTTAATACAACAGCTGTTGGTGTATTGTTATACAAACACATAGTGTTTATATACATACATACATACACATGCACACACATGTTTTTCATTTTTGTTTTGTTTTGTTTTGTTTTTTTAGAGACAGGATTTCTCCATGTAGTTTTGGTGTCTGTCCTGGATCTTGCTCTGTAGACCAGGCTAGCCTCCAACTCACAGAGATCGTCCTGGCTCTGCCTCCCGAGTGCTGGTATTAAGGCGTGCATCACGGCCGCCCAACTTCATATTTTTCATTTAATAAATTATTACAATATACTCAATCTCTATAATGTCCCTTGTGGGAAAACGTGTATTTGGAAGTAAATTGGTACTCTATCACTTCAATGGTAAACATGAAAATAAGAAATGTATTTTGGTGATAACCAAATTAGGAAATTTTCATTTAGTTCCCATTATGATGTCTTAAACACTGAATATTAGAAAATATGTAATTCTTAAGAGTTGACAGTGGGACTAACAGATGAGTGTTTATAGTTCAGTAAAGAATTTATTAACCATCACAACTAAGTTTGCACAACTCTCAGTGCAAAATTTATAAAAAAGTGTTATTATATGAATATACAATAATCAGATTTTATGAAAATCTGAGTCTAACAGTATATAACCTATAAAAAACTTAAAAAATTATTTATGTTTAATGCCTAAATATATGAGAAATTATACATTTCAGAAAGTCACTTGCATTGGCATAATGCATTCTGACCTACAATGTAATAAACTTGTATAAATATAATAAATATGCCAAAACTTAATAATTTTAGAAACATAAGCTTGGTACAAAAACTAGCTTGTCTTATGCTATTTACAGTACAACTAATTAGCATATAATTTTAACTAGTATATAAATGTAAACAATATATGTTTGAACATTATATGAGTTTAAAAGTCATGTGAGTTCAAACAAAAAAAATTACCTAAATCACAGAAAAGAATGTAGACATGTAATTCTGGCATGGCATGCTACCATATTTACACTTTTACCTATTCTGAAATATCAACACCACAGACTTAAGTAATGTTAATATTTCTCACAGCATTTTAAGTTTATAAAGAAACACATTTTGATACTGTCTTTTGTTGCTATAATAATAGTAAGTTATTAAAAGTAAATGACTCCAAAGTCCCCTTCATAGGACATAGATTTTCAGTCCTTTAAATGTTAACTGGACCTGATGCTTTACTGTTTCTCCAATGCAGGTTTTCAATTTTAAAAATACATTTTTTCTTTTCTTTTATTTTCTTTCTTGTTTTTTTCTTTCTTGTTTTTTTTCCCCCCAGACAGGGTTTCCCTGTAGCTCTGGTTGTCCTGGAACTCACTATGTAGTCCAGGCTGGTGTTAAACACAGCGATTGACCTTCCTCTCCCTCCCTGAGGGCTGGTAGGATTAAAGGCATGTGCCACTACTGCCCAGCCTTAAAAAGACATTCTTAATTAGGAGAGGTTTTGCTAACTCATTTAAGGTAATAGTTTACTTCTTGTATTGAAGACTTTTAAAGTTACCCTTACCCTGGTTTTTATCATTAAAATTTTTGTTGTTGTTTTATTTTATTTTATTTTATTTTACAATACCATTCAGTTCTACATATCAGCCACTACATATCAGCCACAGAGACCTTGTTCTCCCCCATCTCGCCCACCTCCCCTTCCCCCCAGCCCACCCCCCCATTCCCACCTCCTCCAGGTCAAAGCCTCCCCAGAGGACTGAGATCAACCTGGTAGACTCAGTCCAGGCAGGGCCAGTCCCCTCCTCCCAGGCTGAGCCAAGCGACCCTGCATAAGCCCCAGGTTTCAAACAGCCAATTCATGCAATGAGCACAGGACTCGGTCCCACTGCCTGGATGCCTCCCAAACAGATCAAGCCAATCAACTGTCTCACCCATTCAGAGGGCCTGATCCAGTTGGGGGCCCCTCAGCCATTGGTTCATAGTTCATGTGTTTCCATTCATTTGGCTATTTGTCCCTGTGCTTTATCCAACCTTGGTCTCAACAATTCTCGCTCATATAGACCCTCCTCTTTCTTGCTAACTGGACTCCCCGAGCTCCACCCAGAGCCTAGCCGTGGATCTCTGCTTCCAGATCCCTCAGTCATTGGATGGGTTTCTAGCAAGACAATTAGGGTGTTTGGCCATCCCATCACCAGAGTGTGTCAGTTCGGGTTGTCTCTCGACCATTGCCAGCAGTCTATTGTGGGGGTATCTTTGTGGATTTCTGTGGGCCTCTCTAGCACTTTGCTTCTTCCTATTCTCGTGTGGTCTTCATTTATCATAGTCTCCTATTCCTTGTTATCACTTCTCGGCCTTTTTGGCTAAGATCAAGTGTTGTTGTTGTTAATAATGAATTGTTTTTGACCAGAGAGCCAACTTTATACAGCCCATAACATCAATGTAAGGAAATTCTCATTGTGGTTAGCAACATTATTAAATATTCTGTACCTCAGATTTGTAGCTTATTAAATTGTAAGAGTGATTATCTGGAGACAATCATCTCCAGATGAGAAGGGTTTTATTTCCTGTGCTGTGGTCTTCATTTTAGGGTTTGGAGAAATTCATCACCTCTTAGGGTCCAGATGGTCTGCAGTTCTTTTCTAAAGCACACTACGACCCAGTTGTAGCTCCATGACTTTGGAAAACTTCAGACAAGAGAGAGAACCTCAGGAAAATGTCCTTTTGGGCCAAACAAGGCCACAAGGAAGGAGGGTGCAGATGGAAGAAATCGGATAATGTATCACAGATACTGTGTCTTTCTTCAACCTCTGCCACAGTGCTATCCTGGAACTAGCTAAACAATTTACAAACAGCGGTGGGGCTAGAAAAAGAAATCTTCATTCTTGAAGTGAAACTAAAGTTATGTCTCTGTCGCCAGTCACCTTCTTTTCTGGGTGACCATGGCTACACAGACCACAGCAGCTACTAATTACCTGTTTAGATCCTTATCATGTTATGACTGCTTCTTGATATTAATGGTTCTTATATTATTTCTACTATTTATTTATTTATTTAGATTAGATTATTTATATTACTGTTGGGTTTTTTTCGTCTTTTTTTTCAATTAAAGTATAATTGCACCATTTCTCACCCTCTCCTTTCCTCCCTCCAAGACCTACTTGCATTTTCTAGAATTTGTGGCCTCTTTTCTCTAATTGTTCCTGTTACTTCACAATGTTACTTATTTTAACTGACTGCTCCTTGTTCTATGTTTCCTGCATGCAACCCAAATTTCATTTTGGAGAATAATGATCAGAAGTTCAAAATGCATTTTTTAACAAGTATTTGATGCTGTTGATATATACCTATGTCACCAATAATACTTTAGACCTATAATTCCAACAAATAGACTCAAATTAGAGACTGATGTTCATGGATTCACTATGGCAAGATCTCAGTATGAGAAAGAGTAATGGATTACATTGGGAGAAGAAAAAATGGAGTACAATGTATTTATAAAATAGTCCTCAACCAATATCACAAGAAGAAATAAGAATGCAAGATGACCATTTCTACCCAGAATACTACAAAACAGCACTTCTTGGTTAATTTTTAAAAATAAGAGTTTATTAAATGTATATCATTTAACAAATTAATTGATACTGAAGTTTTAAATTATCTGATAACATGACAAATTATCTGAAATAGCAGTGGTTTCACTGTTTGCCTAAAAATACAAAACATGAAGGGATACTAAGTTTATCCTACTTTATTGTATGCTAGGTTATTAGTCAAGGATGTAATGATGTCCCTGTTAAGCAAAAGAGCATTAATTTATCATCATTTGAGATATACAATATTAATGACAAAATCAGTGAAGCATTCTATTTTTCAGTTCCATAAAAGTCAACTGAATATTCCATTAAAAATCAGTATCAGTCAAATATATATATATATATATATATATATATATATATATATATATATATATACTCACATACATATACTCACATATATATATATATATATATATATATATATATCACTTAGCTATTTTTCCTACTTCTATGTATTTAGCTACTCAATAGAACATTTCCTTTGGATATTTCAACAAAAGCTTTCTATATTTATTTCTATTACATTTAATGTTACGATGTTATTAAGGTTGTTCTTTTTCCAAAAGTGGATAAATTTTAGCAATAGTTTAAAATTGGTAATATAAGTCAAGAACATTGTAGGTTTTTTTTTATCACATTCAGAATTATTTAATTTCCCCTCCATCTGATAATAATTTTGCATGTAAAAAATAACACAAAACTATGTCAATTTGAAATATCCACCCACGTACCTTATGGAATTAAAATATTGTGTGGGCTTGAAATCATGAGTATGTTCTGTAAGCATGATCTCCAAAACCATATTTTTCTCAAAAAATTATAATAATGACAGTTGTTGGAGCAAATGATTTGATATTTTAACGTCAGGAACTTGCTCAATAGTCTCTGGATCTTGCTTTATGCTGTTAGCTAGAACATTTGTATTTGAAGGACATAAAGTCTCATGATAGTAAAATATAGTAACTCAAAATTTTAGAATGAGACGAGAACAGAAAGTCCATTAACATATTTCATTTTCTAGCATTGCTTTGGGGTTTTTTAAGAATATTTAATTGTAGATTGAAGAGTTATGTTACTTCTCAATTTACAGTTGGATAGTATTACAGAGATGCAATCTAGGATATAGGATATGTACTTTAAGGGTGTCTCTGAAAGGTTTATATAATCTTTGAACACACTTGGCATAGTTCGTTAGACATAAAACAAGATTTATAATACACACACTGACTGATACTTAAAACAAAAGAATATAAATATGGGATGTTCTTTCACTCTTACCATTCGTGAACAAAACTGTTTACTGCATGTACTAGGGCCAGTTGGAGCAATTTTCACTGTAATTTTGCTATTCAAAACTCCAGAGTACTCACTACTCCCTTTATACTTCCTTTAAAATTATAGACTAGAGAATACTATTCTCATAAACATGTCCCATATTTTTCTCATTAGAATAATTTTGATGCATAAAACAATATGATAAGAAATAGACCACAGAGAAGATTTCATTAACTGAAAATGAAATGTGTATGACCGAAACAGAAGTGTAAGGTAATCGTATGAAGTCACTCCCTTGATTGTTCTGAGGTCCTCATTACAGTGTGATTCACCACTTATCACATTTACATGGTGGCAGTGAAGAGGGACTGATAATTTAAAACATATTTATTGCAATGTTCATATATTTTGGAAATTTGCGATTTAAACATCGTTTTGGGAAATGTGTGTTCTCTTACGTGTCATGAAATTAAATTGGTTAAATGGATTTTAAAGTGGAAGCACGCTAGTTTCTTTGTCAGTCAAAAACCATTTATTCTATTAATGTTGAACATTCAGTTTTCTGTAGTTCTTTGTGTAAAGTTGAAGCCTCATAGGCATTTCCCTGTTTTCTTTTACAGGTTCATTAGTGTCTTCCTTATTCAGCTAACACTACACAAAGAACTATAGGCAACTGAGGCAAGCTCAGATTGAGAGAGCTCTTCCCCAAGAAAGAATACCAATGGTTGTCTAATACCAAATGGTCAGCACTAAAAAACACGGATACAAGTTAACATTACAAAAACTGAGTAAGTTATGTTTGGAAATATATAAGTATATAAATATTTATATCCAATAACAATTATTGAAAAAAAGAGACCATGAATGTGAAGAAGAGAGGGGAGGAGTGTATGTGAGTGTTTGAAGGGGAAAAGGGAAAGGGGTATATTATAACTATATTATAATCTGAAAGATACTAATATTTAAGAATCTTTTAAGAGAAAACAGTGGAAATAGTAAAACCCAGATATTTCATTGATGTTTTATACTTCTCTATTACCACATGTATCAAATCCTTCATCCACATTAAAATAATGGAATTTGCTATTGGTGGATAAATGATGTAAGATTGAGCAAAAGGAGAGAAAACAGAATAAAATTCCACAACCAAGTGACTGTCATAGAAAACTTGAAAATACTTATCTACATTTTATTTATTAGCAGAGAGTTAGATGAGGTTGATGAACTCTACAGCCTGTATTTGGAATAAACCTTGAGAGTTTATTAAGTTTTTGTATTAAGGTCAATGTTGTCAATTATTTGTAACTCCAATTAAGTGTTCTCATTGATCTTTTAATTAAAAAAGTTGATGTTTTAGTTTATACTTGGTCTACTTAAACCATTAAATAGACTTAGATTTTGTTGTTGCTGTTGGTTTTTGTTGTTGTTGTTGTTGTTGTTGTTGTTGTTTTCTGTTGGGTATAGCTCTCAAGTAGAAAAACCATCTGAAAATACTAAAAGCAAATAAGCCTATTGATATACAAAAGTAAAACTTTATTTTTTTTATCCCAGTGTCTCTTTGATGTATTGACATGTCAATAGAAAACTCATAGGTGTTCCAATAATGCTTCAATAAAAACATATTCTTAAAAAATTAAAAGTAGCTGGGTGTTGGTGGCGCACGCCTTTAATCCCAGCACTCGGGAGGCAGAGGCAGGCGGATCTCTGTGAGTTCGAGGCCAGCCTGGGCTACAGAGCGAGATCTAGGAAAGGCGCAAAGCTACACAGAGAAACCCTGTCTCGAAAAACCAAAAAAAAAAAAAATTAAAAGTAAAGAATGTTTCCGCTTTGAGAGAGTGTCAGCTAAGTCTGTCATTTGTCTAAAATTAATGGTATGTACTCACTCATAAGTGGATACTAGATATAAAGCAAAGAACAATCAGACTGCAACCCACAGAACCAGGGAGGCTATATAGAAGGGAGGACCCTAAGATGTCTGTGGCTTATTAAGTTTTGGTTTTACTCAATTACTGGGTAAGCCTCAATGAAACATTTCACTATTAGGATAAGAATTTGTACTGTATCAAGCTGATAACAGAAAAATAAATAAATAAATAAAAATTTTAAAAAATTGGTTTCACAAGTGTTCATTAAACATTATTACAAGTTTTAGTGACATATTAGATTAGAAATACAAAAGGATGTAGATATTCTTGTGTAGTCCACAAATATGAGAGCCATTTCTGATATGTAATAAAGTAATGGAAATAATGTTATAAGTGAATTCCATATAGTATGTTCAACAATTAAATAGATATTATGTGTAAAGTTGTGATCCCAATGACTTGCATAAGTCAACTACACAGAGATAAAAGACAACATCTTGCTAGAAGTGCCAAGGAACTTCTTTAAGGGAGAAGATAAAGGAACATGTTTGCTGCTGTACTTGTAATCACTCAGAAGCAATCTTTAAAAGAAATATTATAATAGAAGTCATAAATGTAATTTTATAAAATGCTTAGCAGAAAGCAGACAACCAGAAAATAGAAAATTAAAAACAGAGCAAATGCAAGAAAGATAAAGTACAAAGTTCTTAATGGAAGTATGGGGATGTTTTCAATTCACCAGAACCAAGTGGGATTTATTTTAGGAAGGCAAAGCCAATTAAACTTTTTTTTTTATAAAAGTCATTTGGCAAGTACTAATTATCCAGAATGAAAACTTAAATAAGAAAAGCCATATGGTTATACCAAATGATTCAGAAAAAGCACTGACAAAAAAATCATCATTCATTCATGAAAAAACAGTTGTGAGTAAGGAAGAACAGAATTATCAACCTGATAAAGGACACCTAAAAGTATCATATAACGTGTGATTTTTTTCCTGAGGTCAGGAACAAAGCAAAAGATACTTACTCTTGCCATATTATTCAGTAACATGGTAGAGGTGTTAAAAATGACCACAGGATAGGAGAAACAACTTTAAACCATAAAATTGAAAAAGAAAAATAGTACCACAACACAGGCAATATAAAACACATACACTACACACAAGTAAACAAACAAATAAAAAATCTTACAAAGCAAAGTAAATAAGTCTAAAATGTAAGAACTAAAGTAAAAAATATGCATTCTCAGTAAAGCTTAATATTTTCCTTATTTATATAACATTGACATGGACACCATAGACTAGTTTCTATACATTAAAAAAAACTTTACCCCACACTAACATATAACACTATTTCCTGTACTACTAGATCTCTTTCTATGTAGTTTCCACCACTGCAGATTTTTTTCTTTCTTAGAATTTTCATGGAAATGGAGTTTGCAGAGTATTCACCCTGAGATCTGTATCTTTAACATAATGTTTTGTGAATGACAATTTTTGTTACATCTATCAGCAATTTGTCTCCTTTTACTACAGAATAATCCATATACACGTAGACACATATTCATATCACTTATTTACCAGCTTATAAGCATTGGATAGTTTCAATGTGGAGTAAATGGAATTAAAGATGCTGTTAATAAATTGGTGTGTTTAGGTTTAAAAATACAATAAACAACAAATACAAAACAGTGATTCTCATCTGTGGGTTGTAACCCCTTTTGTGGGGGAGTCAAGTGACCCTTTCACAGGGCTTGCCTAAGACTGTAGCAAGACACAAATATTTACATTACAATTCATAACAGTAGAAAAATTACGTTTATGAAGTAGTAATGAAAATAATTTTATGTTTGGGGGTCACCACAACATGATGAACTGTGTTAAAGACTTCATTAGGAAGTCTGAGAACCACTGACATAGAATATAATATTATCAAAACTACTCAACTAGATATCTAACTCTTAATTTTCAGCTGTGTGCATTGTCTTTCTTCTTTTTTTTCTAAAAACATTAATTATTTTTATTTGACAAAATATTTACATAAGTGCAAAATATCTATAGTGAGAATCCTCTTTTATAATTTTATTTCATTTACAAACATGTAACAGCCAAATTACTCAGGCCACTAATACTTTATTTTTTTTATTTTAATATACAATTCAACTTTACATATCAGCCATAGATTCCCCCCGTTCTCCCTCCTCCTGTCCCGCCCGCCTCCCCACCCACCCGCTTCCCCCCCCCCGTCCCCCTCCCCCCCGCCCTCCCGGCACCCCCCCACTCCCCCCACCCACCGCCCATTTCCATCTCCTCCAGGGCAAAGATTCCCCCGAGCGTTGGGATCAACCTGGTGGACTCAGCCCAGGCAGGTCTAGTCCCCTCCTCCCAGGCTGGGCCAAGGGTCTCTACTAAGCCCCAGGTTTCAAACAGCCAATTCATGCACTGAGCACAGGACCCGGTCCAACTGCCTGGATGCCTCCTAAACAGATCAAGCCAATCAACTGTCTCACCCATTCAGAGGGCCTGATCCAGTTGGGGGCCCCTCAGCCATTGGTTCACAGTTCATGTGTTTCCATTCGTTTGGCCACTTGTCTCTGTATTCCATCCATCCCTGGTCCCAACAACTCTTGCTCACATAAACCCTCCTCCTTCTCGTCAATTGGACTCCCGGAGCTCCACCTGGAGCGTCCAGACTGTTCATGTAGATCTCATCCATTTCTCCGTCATTGGGCGATCCCCATGTCTTTCTTGGGGTCCTGTTTTCCTGGTAGCCTCCCTGGTGTTGTGAGTGGCCGTCCAGTCATCCTTGTTCCACAACTAGTATTCTCCTATGAGTGGGTACATACCAT